>NAJQ01000679.1:0-16049 GCA_005059865.1 Friedmanniomyces simplex
GAGGAAGACAAAGCACGGATCGCGCAACATGGGCTGGCGGACGTGGACACGTTCTTGCTCGACAATTTCTGAGCCCAGCCCTGGATCCTTTCCCCAGGCCTCCCGAGGGCTGTGCCAACCGGCCACAACAGTTTGGTCGCCAATCGCGTTGCCCACCTTAAAGGCTCGTTTCCTCTCACATGCGGAAAAGGGCCGTTGTCATCACGAACAATACGCTAAGTACTACAACGAGCTACAAGGAGCCGGCGGGTTTCTTGAGCTCCTCAGGAAAAAGGGGTTTCAACCATGACTTCGCCCTGCAGCGGCGGGCTTGAGCTCAGCATCAGCATCAATGGCGATGCCGGTGCTAAAAGGCGACCATACGTTGAGCAAGGGACAATACTTTGGGCGTATCCTTCCATCATGGACGCTCGATGGTGTGTAAGGTCTATGGTATATGTCAAGGTACTTTCGCATGTCCTTCTTGCATGCAGTCGCACCGCAATTTAGGCTTTATGGGCTTGGGTAGGGCTGTGATGACAGGCATCGGCCCCATCAGCCTGCGAAGCGCTACGCGCGCAAAAGGATCCCACCAGAGCTTGCTTCGCGAATGCACACTGATGATCGCCGATGCAGCTGCTACCCCTGCGCTCTTCGCGATTAGCTGCTCTCATACGAGGAGGGTGTTGGGTACCAGTGCTTGCGCGAGGAGAGAAGATCTGGCAGGTTATTTGGGATCAGGCTATTCCCAACGCCAAACGCCGCTGCATTACCGATTGCACGCTGTCGTCACCATACCACCGACAATCTCTTAGCGATCTCGTAAGAGGAAAGCAGAGGGGGAAGTAGCGCATAGAGAACCACTCTTGCCGCGCAGATGGTCACTCCGCAAATAAGGCGCACCGCTCACGCTATCCTTCCTGTTCATTGGCTTCGTGTTCTCTTTCTTCCCCGCGGCGCCATCTCTGGGTGACCCTGCCTAGGCAGCGGATTTCAATTGGTATATCCTTGCAGTACCCCTTGCAGGTCCTATAGCTGATCATCTTAGCAGGGCCACCGTCATATTCAGCGCAACATGCTTGCTCGCGCTCGTCTAATAAATATGCGGCGGAAGTCGGCGATATGTGGCTCCTATGGCGCTGGTAAAGCAGGAGTAGCTTCTAGGATTCTTCGAAGGCCGGGAGTTTGTAGAGTGAGAAGCGAGTTAGAGTCGGAGGCTTTGCGACTCGGCGATGTGTTCCATTGCGGTTGCAACATCTTCATGTTACTATCTTGCTTGCAAATGTTCATAGACGGAATTCTCACGATGGCAGGCAAGTCTGCGCGTATGGAGGAACACCACCGGTAAAATCTCGGTCATGGGACGACCTCTTCCGTTTTCGTTTCTCCTGCTCAACTCCGGGGGGGACCTAGCAAGTGGTGCCCAGCCTTACGTACTTGACTATATAAAGCTCCATTAACATGAATCTGATCGATAAGGTACTTAAGGGGCTCTTTAGTAAGGATTCTTTTGTAAGATGACCTCTATCTAGCTTTTATGTACGTGTTAGTAGAGTTCCTGCTTTGTCTAGTAGTAGTATTGGATTTTGACTTGCTTACTTAGTACCCTCTTAATGCTTTGAATAATAGTAAGGTCTAGGCTCTAAGGCGTATTAGCCTGCTACTTAAAGCTATAGAGCTCGTAGAGATGCTTCTTATAAGTTGTCCTAAGTCTTAGTTAATCTTCAACTATTCTAGTTACTAAGTTACAAAACTGCCTAGACAGATCAGCCGGTTAGTCTACGATATCTCCCATAAATGCCGTAAAGCAGTACATCTAGCTCCGCACAAATAAGCGATAAAGTAGTAAAATTAGAGAGCGTGTCTTGATAAAGAAAGCTACCTCTGCACACATAATATCAACTACAATCACCGATGGAAGGTAACGACCACCCTGCGTCTCCACCAAGAATTTGAAGCCTATACACAAGAGCCTGGATTGCTCCTTCCGCTGATGTCGCAGCAAGTGTCCTAATACGGAGATAGTGCCATGCCCATCCATCCTTGCCTGCTCCCAAGACTACTGAGGTCAAGGTACTGAACCTGCAAGCGCTTTGCCAAATCAATAACAACCATCCCGGGAGCGCCGGTCAAGATGTACATATAGTCTCCGAGTATCGCACTATCAAATGCACCTGCCATCCCTGAATCCCCGTTGGTGGTGAAAGATATCGAGCCTGTCAGAGTACCAGCGGATGGCGAGAAGGTGTATATCAGATTTTGACCGGCGTCGTTGCCGTACGCAGTGTTCAATATTGCGTCATACTCGACCCAGCATATTGCCTTCTGACCGTTTACTACTATGTGCGCCTCTTCTATGATCTCAAGATCGGTTCCGACTTCCAGAATTGAGACACCGTAAGACGGGTCCGAAATAAAAATGCGCGATCCAGGCAGGAAAGCAAAACCGAAATCCATCTCGATATCTGCAATCTGAGAGACCACGGATTCGTCTCCGATGTGACCGTGCTCGACTGGCCAAGCGAGGATAAAGCCTGGCTGCTTTGGTATAGCACCAGCGTTGCCCTTGAGAGATACAAAGACCGCGCTCGACTCCGGGTTGAAGCTGATCTCGGCTGCGGACCCGGGTGGTCCAGAAGGCGGCGTGGTCTCGTGGATGGCGTTACCAAGAGAGCGCAGAGCGCCAAGATTCTTGAGTCCATTCCGGGGATCGGCGTTGAAACAGGCGACTCCGGCTTCTGCGCCACCATTGAGAACACAGACTGTTATGGTGGTCAGCGTGTGGCAGGTCGCAAATGACAGTCACCTTACGCATTCGCAAACTGTCGGAATACGCGACGGAAATAGGGAACTGCCCCAGTGTAGATGCTGGCTCGCCGATCATTTTCGGGTGATACGGATCGTCTTTGTCGATGCGGAACATGACAACCGTCGATTGTGGTTGGCTATGAAATATGCCGAGCTACAAGATATTTCCGTCAGTGGGTTGAAAGTGCTCTTATATACATCACCAGCCTGCTGTGACCCCTTCTCATTGCAGACACAATCCGGCAAGATCAAGGACACGCGAGGTCGATGAGATTTGCGGATTGACAATTCCAAGAGACGCCTGCGGTGCCCTATCGCCGTTCAAGGCCGGGTCATGAAGATCCAAGACGTGAGAGGCATTGAGATTCCATACACTTCCCAAAATGGTTGGATTGATGACCAGCGCGAGGGAAACAGGACGAGTCGCTATGGAGGAATGGAAAGTAAGGGTGGAAAGATTCCTCATCCTAGCCAAAGCGGCTTAGCGGCCCGAAGCCTGGACCAAGTCCTGTAATGTGAATGCAGAGTCCCTCCTATGTTCGTGAGAGGGGCTGAGCCACCGAAGCCTTGGATGAGCCTGAAAACAATGACCGTGCCTGTTTCCGGTGCCATGGGGACTGGAATTTGGAATACCGCCAAAATCAACCAGGATTCGACCTATACGGGGCTGCGGCCATAGTACTCCAACAAAGGCGCAATCAAAACAGGACCGAGGGCGAAGCTCAGGGTGTTCGTCGACAAGCCTAGGAATTCAAGCTCAGCTGCGCTAGCAATGCCTTCCGTTCTCCATGAATAGCCTCCTGCACACAGGCAGGTCGCTACATTCAAGGAGGATGTAGATGAAGTAAGGTACCACTTCTTCCACCCCAGCCAGTTCCGCGGGTTCTATCCGTGATGCTTGGAGAAGGCGACACAGATCAGATTTGTGTCCTCTGGCCGTGCTCTTGCTTCAAGCGCTTCATCATCGAGAGTAGGTGCAGGATAGTGCTCGGTGTTTCCAACTCGAACGTTTACGACGCTCATCTATCCTATATTGAGAAGAGTTTCCAGAAGTCCAATTCGCCAAGGAAGGAAACCCACTACCTGTGGCAACACTTACAAGGCGGTTCAAAAAGAGGAGAGCGCGTTAGAAACAACAAAAACCGGCGATGTCGCATCTCCCACATGGCAACAGCCCATATATTTAGAAGGTCGTTAACATCGATGACGACCTAAAAGATACTGCGGAATATTAAGCGTGTCGAAGGAGCTTAACACTAATGGGATCTCCCACTTCCAATAGGGTTGCACTCACGGCCAGACTCCACATGTATGGCACGTGGGAAAAATCCGCAACAGTGACCTTACTGCCCATGAAGTATTCCTTGCTCTGCAGTTGCTGCCCTATCACTCCAAGAACACGGAGGGCCTCCTCAACATAGTGTTTGCGAGCGTCTTGGTTGGGATTTCTCACAAAATAAAATGTATTGCTCAGACTTGGACCCTGGAATGTGCATTGGAAGAAGATCCATTGGCGATGCTCTGCTCGCTCTCTTGGCACGGAGAATCCATAGGACAAGAAGTTGTTCGTGTCGTAAGTCTCCGTAAGATACTCGGCGATAGAACGGGACTGCGAGCTTGTCAGGGAGAACTCCTCACGTAATGGAAATGAATACGTACCTCGATGATCTTCACATTAGTGTTGAGGTCCATGATGACCGGTGGAAAGCCGTTGGCATTCAGTGCACTCATAAAAGGCGGCCGCTTTTGCTTAGCGGTCTGCCACACCTTGCTCTCGTAGGGTATAGACAATTCTTCCAGCAGCAGAGCTACCTTCTAGGGATTCGGGCCAGCTGGTAGACGTTAGCGTTGGATGCCATCAACCACGCTCGGGCATGACTTCACGATGTCCGTGCAACGTAATCGATTTCATCGTTAAGCGCCTACACTGAGTCTCCTCGCTTCGCAGTATGCTTAGACGTTCCGGGCTTTCAAGATCCTTGTCACCTCTCGTTCTGCGATGTGATGTCTTCGACGATTCTGGTTGCAGCGCAACTCACGCCTCAGAGGTTTCATAGTCTGCATGTTGAGATTAGATTGTTTGTCGGCGTGGACTGTGCCCGCTATGCGCCGCTAACTCCATAGGTCGTTCGATCGCCTTGCCAATCGAGCAAGAAGTTGCGAGCCTGAAGATGTGGAATCGCTTCGGGATATTGAGCAGCAAGGCTGTCGGAACAGGGTGCGTCTTTCATGGCGCCGCATTGGTATAGCCGTCCGCAAAGTCCCGTCCACTTCGGCCATTTTACGTGCGCCACTGCGGTGTCGATCATGGGGCGAGCGGATGGGTACGGATCGACAACGGGATTTCTCACTCGACTTGTTCGAAGTCTCATATGGACTTGTCGGCTCTAAGATCGGATTAAGTCCGCGCTTCAACACACATATTCAGTAACATCGGTGACAAAAATCCCCAATCTGTTCTGAACTTCATGGAGCAGCTCTCAGGATCCTGTCTTTGCGGTGGCATATCCTACTCAATCTCAAACAGACCATTGATGGGCGTGCTTTGCCATTGTATCGACTGTCAAAAATCAAGTGGATCGACATTTCAAGCGAACATTGTTCTGAAAAGGACGGTACGTCTGACCCTGAAACTATGAGGCGGGTGTTGGAACTTGAACTTACCATGCTGATGTCCACACAGCAATTCGCGATCCTCACGGGCAGATCTCTTGTGAAATCATGCACAAGCAGCGAAAACGACGCCGGCGCGAGGGTTACCAGGTCTTTTTGCGGAACTTGCGGCTCCAATCTATGGACAACGAACGAGAGTAATCCGTTGCTGGCGGATGCTATCATTGTGATGACTGGGTGCCTAGATGGAAGTGGGAGGGAGAGTTTCAGCCCGCAGCGCGAATTCTACTGCAAGCGGAAAAAGGGATGGGTAGAGGTTAGCGTAGAAACATCCGAGCTCCAAGCAATGACGTAATGCATTCGCCTAACAGCAATTGATCATCAGTACCAGACTCTGCAGCTCTTCACTCTATCAATCCACTGCTGCCGCAGTCCTTATTATTGTACTATTCGCAAGGATGGAGATGGCTGTTCGAGACGAAAGACGCAGGAACGAGAAGCAGACAACCAATCCCTGTCGCCGATTTGCCGCTAGTATCGCTGACGACATTGCCACGTGCCGAAAACCTTCCACACTTTCGTACATTTGCTCTACAACGCTATGATGTATACCACACCTCCTTCAAAGATGATGTTTGCCGCCGAGTCGAGCAAAGGCCGTTCGGATTCATGCCGCTGATGCGCATCCCATACACCGCACCCTTGCCACCCCCGACCATCCTCCCCACCTCGGCAGCAACATTCCCTGGCGCCGTCGCAGCCCTTGCGGACTTCCTCAGGCCACCAGCGACAGATAATAATGGCAAGACGGTGATACTCTCTGGCGCCGGAATATCAGTCGCCTCGGGTCTAGCAGACTACCGCGGCAGCAATGGCACCTACACGCTAAACAAGACCTACCGACCCATCTACTTCCACGAGTTCTGCGCCAACCACGAGGCGCGGAAGCGGTACTGGGCGCGCAGCTTCTTGGGCTGGACGAACCTACACAAGAGTCGACCGAACAAGGCGCACTATGCCGTCGGTCAGCTGGGTGAGCTGGGAACGCTGTCGAGCGTCATCACGCAGAATGTGGACTCCTTCCACCCGAAAGCGCACCCGGGGCTCAGGACACTGGAACTGCATGGGTACCTGAGGAATACAGTATGCCTGAGCTGCAGAACCGAGTACAGTCGCGAGCGTTTCCAGAAGGATCTCGCGGATCTGAATCCCGCTTGGGCGGTGTTCTTGGCGGAGATGCTGGAGTCTGGGGCTTTGAGTACCGAGAACCCGGTGGAGCGGAGACTGAAAGGACTCAAAACGAACCCCGACGGAGACGTCGATGTGCCGGGTATCGAGTACGGCTCGTTCCGCTACCCAGCTTGTCCGGTCTGCTTGGAGAAACCTCCCGATGGTAGTAGAGTGGAGCAAGACGCCGATGGAGCATGGCTGCCTTCCTCCACTGCCGGCGTGCTGAAGCCCGCGGTCATCATGTTTGGCGAGTCCATCCCGAATGGCGTCAAGCTCGCCGTGGAGTCCGCCGTCGATGAGGCGGACCGGATACTGGTTCTTGGCTCGTCACTCGCGACGTACTCCGCCTGGCGTCTGATCAAGCGAGCGCAGGAGCAAGGCAAGGCGATCGGCGTCGCCAATCTGGGTGGCGTGCGTGGTGAGGAGCAATTCTTCGCTAAGGTACCTGCCATTGGTCTGGGAAGGGACGGTGTGCGATGCAGCTTACCGCTTGAAGAGGTCTTACCTGCGCTGGTCGATCGCTTGAGGCTGGGGACGAGTACGCCCCTGCTGAGGACTGAGATGTTCAAGCCGGCTCCGTGGGGATGAAGATGTGTTGCTGCTGCAGTATCTTGGAAACGAGGCCATTGTGAGCGTAGAGGGTGTGCTCGTGATTCCGCCACCACCACCGACCCGCGAATTTACCGATGGCAGTCACTGGAACGAATTCTCCGCTACCCTGGCGATCGGGAATCCCACGTATGCCACCTCAAGCCGCGCTTATTGATGGTGCAGGAGGTGCCTGAGGCTACATGTACGTCTCACGATGATAAGGTCGAGGCAGAACGAACAACGTGTTGACCAGCTAGCCAAGAGTACTAGAGAAGCCGGCCTAGCACCTCGATCATGTGGCGCGTCAAGCGTGTCGCGAAGCTACATGTGTATATAATACCAGCCATAGCCGCAGGCCGCAGGACTGGTACAGCTGGTACAGGATCGTTGTCAAAGGCGGAAGGCGTCGTCGAATACACTTGATCGCCTCATGCTATACCTTCTCTCCGCACTCATCCTTCGCAGCTCTCAGGCACTGCAATCTCACATCCCTGCCTCGGGCGGTAGATGCCGGCATCGTGCCATGCCCGTGATTGCGCAATACATAGTTCCGTGTTGGGCAGTATGTCGCTGACATTGTTGCCTGAAGTCTGCGCCACTCCTGCAATTGCGGGATTGCCACACCGTGCTTGGGTTGGCTTCGCTTCTCCGACAACAGCGTCCCCGAAGGCCTGTGTAGGGTGCGGAATTCGAACGTCAAGCCCTTCAAATGCACATCATCACGATTCCGCAAGGTCCAAGGGTACACTCAGCACTCGCCAGCAGGCCACATCAACAAGCACTGCGAGCGCCTCTCACCCCTCTGCGCCTTCCTCCTCCGCAGCCCGTACCCTCGCGTCCCTGCCCCTCTCCACCCTCTCCCAAGCCCCCTGGACGAACCGCCCCACCCCCATCCAGAAATGCCTCCCAGCCTCATGCTCCCTCACCCGGCCCAACAGCCCCGCCACCGCCTCCCTAACCTGCACCTTCGGATGAAACAACCCCAACGCCAAATAAAACAACCCCTGACCTTGCCCCCTCCCACCACCGCCGCCCCCGCCCCCACTGCCTCCCAAAGGCGCATGCTGCAAAGAATGCTGCCCCCCAAAATCGTCCCCCCAAACCCCATTCCCCACCACAGCCAACAACTCCCCAATCTCCCCCTCCCCCCCCACACTCCCACAAATCGCCAAGTAAATCGCCCCGCTCTGCTCACTCCCCAACCGCAACTTCGCGAGTCGATCGTGCAAATGCTGCAGATCCAGCCCCTTGACCGGCCGGCGCGGGTAGGAAGACGCGGTATCCTGCACGAAATTGTAGTAGCTGCGCGTACTGCGCCAGCCCTCGATGCGCGTGGCGTTGGCGGCGAGTTCGTTGGTTTTAGATTGCGGGGTTGGCCAGACGTAGCCGTGGGCGAGGACTTCGGGGGAAGGTGTCGCGCCGCCGTTGTTCGCAGTGCTCTTGGGCTCGCCCGCGGCTGGACTGTTGTCTCCCACGTACGGGGAAGCTGGCGGGTTGGAGGTAGGGGTGGGAGCGATAACGAGCATACTAGCCCCGTACACCCACTCCTCGAACGCCGCCGCCAAGCGCGTGAACTTCACCACCCACCGGCGAAATTTCCGCCGCACAGCCCCCTCGCCATGACGCTCCTCGATAGCCCGCAATACGCCCGCCATGAAGGCCGCGTCTCCCGTCGCATCCCCTGCTAAAGTAGTGCCCATGAGCCCGCTGCCCCCAAGCCCAGCACTCAGACTAGCCCCTGCGGCCGCGAGGGCAGATATGCCTGCCCCTGTTGTGCCCGGCGCAGAGGTCGCAGTGGTGGAAGGCAGATGGCCCGGCTGCTGGAAAAACCGCACGCCCTCTGGGATCGGAGAGACGGCCTCGATGCGGTTGGAGATCCGCATCCGCCCTGTTCCAAGATCGCACAGGACATCCCACCACTCCGTCTTGTGCGCGAAAGCTGGGTTCGTGACGCCCGCGATGAATCCGGGGACTTTGAGGAGGTCGTCAAT
Source organism: Friedmanniomyces simplex (assembly GCA_005059865.1). Classification (NCBI taxonomy): domain Eukaryota; kingdom Fungi; phylum Ascomycota; class Dothideomycetes; order Mycosphaerellales; family Teratosphaeriaceae; genus Friedmanniomyces; species Friedmanniomyces simplex. Next base: position 9,213 of record NAJQ01000679.1, read on the forward strand.
CTTGGTTAGGTCTGTGTAAGGGAAAGCGTGGCGGGTGAAGCCTCTCAACAACCCTCCGGATGCCAATGCGCAAGCACCTAGGACCGCTTCTGCGACGTCAGAGGACGGCAGGTTGTGGCCGAGGAAGATGATGCGTTTCTGCGTTAGGAGTGCATTGAGCAAGACAATGATGGGATGGGTGAGGGCTCCTGAAGTCGTAAGGTGCGGGTGTGTGGGCGTGAAAGGTTGTGGGGAGGTGGCGTGCGGAGTGGAAAAGGTGGTGATGAGTTTGACGAGGGAGAAGTCGCCGACAGTCTCGGGTAGGAGGGCGGTCGGGACTTTGACGGGAATGGGGACGCCGGCGTAAGGGACTACGCTTTCGAGTTCGTGGGTATCGCGTGGTAAGCCGTAGCGGGCGCGTTGGGAGGGGTTCATTGTGGGTGAAGGACCTGTGAGGGCGGGGTTGCCACCCGTCATTCGCTGAGCAATGATCGCCTCGAACTTCTCCAAGAACAGGTCCTTTGCATCGCTGGACTGCAGGATGAAGCGCTCGTAGGTATTGAGTCTGGGCATAAGCGATAGGTCCATGTCGTTGACGGCGTTGTAGAGGCTGGCTAGTGTTTCGATGACAGGGTTGGCAAAGTACTGCTCCAACGCGAGGAGGAGCAGAGGTCTGTATATGTGCAGGAAGGAGTGGCGGGTGCAGACCGCCATGGCTTTGACGACGGCGCCGCGCTTGACGGTATGATCTTGTTTGGTATTGACGAGGTTGAGGACGTAGACTAGAGGTGGGCCGTCGAAGGCTTCTTCGTCGCTGGAAGCATCGTCGTCGTCTTCAATTTCGTCTTCGTCTCCATCCTCGACTTCGCCGTCCACATCATCTCCATCCTCGGCGCCCGCCTCCGACTGTTCCTCGCCCTCTTTCTGCTTCCGTCGCCGCCTCCGCTTCCTCCTCCGCTTCAGTTCTTCATCCTCCTCGCCCGCAGCATCTTTATGTAAGAAGAAGATCGTCCAATCTTGGCTCCTCAAATGCGTCTGATCCGGCAACATCAACTCCGCTAACATATGCTCGTCCCCACCCACGGGACCGGGGTACTGATGCTCCATCACACTCCCGCGATCAATATCGAAACTCGCGACGAGGATATACTCGACATGCTTCTCCGTGCCGTTGGCCGGGTACTGCGACTTGATGGGTCGTTGTCGCCGTCTCGCCGTTGGTGGCCGTGGTATCCCGTTGGTGTTGCCATTGCTGATATGCCGATGTGTCGCTAAGTGGACGGGTTCGGAAGAAGTGTAGCTGTGCGCCGAGGCGGGATCGGAGAGGGAGGACAGGGTGTGTTGGTGGGTGGAGAGGGTGCGGGAGGCGGTGCTGCTGGTGGTGCCGGTGGAGTTGGTGTTGGGGCGGGCGGGGAGGACGGTGGCCATACCGAGGCGCTGTCCATGCGAGTAAGATGCGGGAAGGCAGGAGCGACTCTTCGCGCCTGGATGTCTCACATGCGACCACTTTCCACACGTGCACCGGGATGCGATTCGATGCAGGGGAAGCGGCGGCGGGCCGTGCAGATCTGCGGGGTACGCTGCTGTTCCTGTCGCTGTTCGCAACCAGGGTAAACAGACGCTCTACGCCAACATTGACGAATATTGAGGACCACGACGACGATTCCAAGCAAGCGAGATGGTGAGCAACGTTGGAATGCGGTATGGGTGTTGACTCGCTGACCTTCTCAGTCTGCCATTCGACCGCTTTCCTTTACCGACTCCGGCCGGCAATCTCCCTTTGCGAGAAAGAATTCCGCCTCGCCAGCAACAGTACGGGCGACGACGCCTACACTATCGCCCACGAAAGCAGCGCCAAGCCTGTCGCCAACGAGAAATGGCTCCCTATCACCGGAGAAGACGAGTCCCTTCGTCAGGCGACCATCCCAGATCAGCCACTCGGAGCGGCCTTCCAGCCCGTTCGCAAGACCCAGCAGTGGCCTGAGCATACCTACCAGTCCGTCGCGCCAGGTCAGCAATGCCAGCAACATCAGCAAGAGGGAAGCGACGCCAGAGTCACCACGGCCATTGCCATCTCCGACAAGACGCACAACACCGCCTAGTCCGCATACAACAAGACTAGACCGCGAGGAGACGCCCACCTTCGCACCACCCACGCCATCCCGCGACCTTCCCTCGCCATCTCCATTCGACGGTCCTGCCCTCGACTTACCCTCCACAACCCAAGCGCCGCCCTCCCAAGCCAATCTCCGCCCCTCCGCCCACCGCGTCCCCACTTCCTCCACCATCTCCACAATCAAAGCACCAGTCTTCACCTCACCCTCTAAACCCCACACGTCCACCCGTCCGCCCCTCCCCCGCGGCCTCAGCAACCACAACAACACCCCTGGCTACCCCCACCTCCCACCACCCCTCCTCCACACCCTCCGCGAATCCTTCCAAGTCCTCGACCCCTCCAACTCCGGCACCTTGAACCCCACGTCTCTGACCTCCACCCTCGAGCAACTGGGCTTACCCAACGATCCCTCCACCCTCCACGACTTCTTCCCTGCCTCCGGACCCTCCCAACTGAATCTAGCGAAGTACCTGGACCTCCTCTCGGCCCCCCTCGCCTCACTCAGCCATCCGGACGAATTGCGAGCTGCCTTTGAGGCCTTTGACGCGGATGATAGCGGGCAGATTGATGTTGGGGAGTTGCGGCACGCTTTACTGCATACTGCTCCTGAGCTGGGGGAAGATGACGATATGGGTAGATTGAGTGAGAGGGAGGTGGATGGGATTCTGGAGGATTTTGCTAGTCGAAGGCATTTCGGTGGGAAGGGGGTAAGTGGGCATGGGGCGAGGGGGAAGGGGGAGGTATTTCGGTATCGGGAGTTTATGGCTGGGATTAGTGGGGGAGCAGGAGGAGGGGAGGGTGCTGTGGTTGGTGCGTAAGTGGAAGAGAATGCTGTGGTGGAATGGTGGAGAGGCTGGGTGATGAATTCGGGCTTGGGTATGTGGATTTGTTGATTACAATGTATAGACGCTTTGATTTACGATCTGTCTTCTATTGACGTTTTCCTTCCCCGAAGCAAAGGACAAGACGCAAGACAGCAATTGCCCGGCAACGAGACAGAACTCATACTCGATGCTCACCCAACAATGTACTCTCGGGAATCACCGGCATCACAAAGCGCAATAGCAGCTTTGCACGAGATTACAGAGACGCGCAGGGTTCAGATCGAACCAGTCTCTCGAGGTCAGTGTCGGACTGCAGCCTTCTGCTATGACGAGGTCGTTCGATCCCTTCAGAGACCCTTTCGCGATGCTGCTCACGCAATTGGCCCAAAGCACGCTTCGCACCGACTGCTGTTGTCCTTTCTACGCCTTTCTTGTGAAGCTCGATGCCTTTCTGGCTACCCGCTTGTCGGTAGACTGCTGCAATGCTTGGTCCACTACTGGTCCACCCCCCGGGTCAGTAAGGTGGACTGACTGTTTCGTTGTCAGGTGAGACAGGAGTCACATCGCTTCGCAACATTGAGGACAGAGTTCGCGCCTGTGATGTTGCAGCGCAGCGCGACATTTTAGATATCGTTGCGTCAGGCCATAGTTCTAAAGAAATGATGGCACACCATTGCCGTGGCGCCCTACTGGACTCGCACGCGAGTGGACTCGACGGGTTGTGATGGCACCATAGCGGCAGCATCACGGGACCCAACGTGCTTCTGTGGTAGCGAAGCCATCCAGTCGGCAGGGAGGTGGAAGTACGTGTACATGGCGCAAACGCCCATATCGCTACTGCTACCACGGCACCATCGAAGGCGACCCCGCATAGCTCCCGCTTACTAAGGTACTTCCTACTGGCAGCCCCTTCAAGGCACCCTCCAAGGCTCATGGAGCTCCCAGCGTACGACTTCCGCTTTCAAACAACACCAGAGCAGCTCCTTCCGAAGTGGAAGTGTTGCACCAATTGGGGTTGCCGAGTCCTTCCTGCGCGCATTGGAGCTTCCGTCGTTGGCTGTTGGCGTTGGTAGGTCCAACCGGTCAAGGTGAAAGTAAGATCTGAGGGTGGCAGTAGTGATACTGGTGCTAGTGCTCCTCGTCGTACACCGTACCTGGCCGTTCATCTTCGCGCCTTGTGACCTCTCTGGCTAAGGGTGGGAAGGAGGTATACCGTAGGATCGACTGACTGCGCGGCAGGTAGATCCGTACTGGACTCTCACCGCAACGAAGAATCTCGCTGCTTGGTTGCCAGGTACAGAGAACGCCGTTGACCAAGCCTGTGTATCAAGATTGAGAGCAGTATGCCACGGGCAAGGCCGTGCTCTATGGACGTTACCTTTGAGGGAAGGCTCTTTGAGTTGAGTGAAGACATTGCATACATCGCAGGAACCACGCTGTAAGACTTTGGAGGGTTGCTCGAAGTTGGCAACTCAACACAGACAGATTAATGGCTCTTCCATCGACCGTTACCTCTCGCCCTACGATGAGTTCACCCAGTCGCACACAAGGGAAGCAACCAATCCGGGAGAAGGATACGCTCAAGAACCATCAGTACCTTACGCTTCACGCTCACCCCGGCAGTTCTGACACTCACCCAGTAGTCCCCGTCGTCTCCTCTCACCCAACAACTTCGTCCTCGTCTGGTACGACGGCAAGCAGGAAGTCCAACGTTGCGCAGCATGCCCACGTTGCGGCGACCTACAGGACCGGGACGAGAGGGCCACAAAAACATCCGTGAGCCGTGATTTCTCCTGTCACTCACATCAACGTCGGCTGCCACGTTTCGAGACCGGTACTACCGGGTAGCCGTCCGCCTGGGTGTTCGGGTCGTCACCCCGACATTCCCGCCTGATAGATGAGGTGAGTGTCTCGACTCTCGAACACTAAAACGGGGGTCAAATTTCGCCGTCGTCCAATCCACCAGCCATGTTCGAACGGTGTGGGCGCTTATCAAGATTGAAGGTGACCGAGCTGCATTTCAGGAGATGAAGAAAGGCCCTTGTTCACGTCCTTCCGCGTAGGAACGAGAGGAGGAGGTATGCCACGTGCACGGCATGCATGCGGAGAGAGGAAGCGGGAGGTCTCCACGCCGTCTTACGGCGGGGCCGCATCCAAGCTTTTTTGTCAGTGTAACGGTCGATCCGTCCAACCAGCACTCTCGCTAGGCGTTAGTCAGGATGCATCCCCTTAGTCCTTTTTGTCCCTATCGTTAAGCGAAAATTACGATAGTAGGGTCTGGGTGTATACAGTACGGCCGTTGCGTGAGGAGGAACGGCGAGGTTCCAAGTAAAAGGTGGAACGCTTTGTTGGATCATGCCGGCAAATGTCTTCGACGGAGCCACGAAGCCATTTTTCAATAGTGTCATCCATATCATCATCACCGACGATCGACGGTGGACTGTGTATCGGACGTCAGAAACGAACACAGCAAAAAGGTGCTCTGTGTGGATCTTGCATCCAGCCATACACGTGACTTACGTGCGCAACCCCGCCGCCGGTGAACGAGGCGTGACCGCTCTCGCCTCGCGCGACGGCTTCGGGATGTGCGACGTACGAACGGACGGACGTGACCGCTCGTCTATCGGCGGTCCGGGCAGCCCAAGGAGAGCTTGGACTTTTAGACTGCTGCGGGAAGGATTTTAGGAGAGATCCTCCTGCTCCACACCACGCTAGTGAAGAGATAGGGTTCCGCTGTTTGACTGCTGCTGTCTGCTGACTACTTCGACCGGATGGCGTCTTGCAATGGCATTTGCTGTATGATAGGAACTCAAGGGTCCGGTTTCCATCAGTGTCCGTAGGCAGAAGCCGGTCGTTATCACAGGAGACCCTCGCATGGTATGTCTGTGTTGCAATCACTTTGGCCCCCACTCCACATTAGTAAGGGACTTCTAGGGCTGCTCCTTCAGAAAGACAACCCTCTCGGCTATATAGCGAATCAGACGATCTGCGCGTCAGCGTCGCAGGAGAATAGATTGCGTTGCGTCTGGGCAACACCCAATCCTTCCAGCCTTATTGCAAGATGTCGGGGCACTTCTGTTTGGTCGACGCGGTGCAGCAGGATGACCCGGCCGGCAGGCGGAGGAGGAGCAAGCGCCTCTCCCTTGACCCTACCCGCCTGTCAACTCCTGCGGGAGTCCTGACAGAGATGCCGTGTTTCAGAGCAGACCGTCCCGTGCCAACCAGGACGGACCGGTGGTGGGTATGAGTCCGGCCACGGCAGATGGTCGGAGGTGGCCTCGACTGCGTGCGTCACGTCGGAGACGCCTGTGAGCCATAGCATCGTCACATGCCATCAAGCCAACCATCTCGACGAGCGCATTCCGTACCGTCGCACGGTGAGGTGAGTGGGGATGAGTATCATGGGCGGTGCTAGAGCATGCAATCGCAAAGCATACCACGAAGTGACGTCGCGGCCGAGAGGTGAGTAAGTCGGTCTGCGAACCCTTGCGAGCAAGCACTTTCTGCAAGACAGACCCACTTATTGCTTCTTTCGGCCGTAGAATGTCCAAACTTAGGTGAAGCGGGGTTTTAGCGCGACTTTCCCACCGCCCGTTTCCGTCTGAGCCACCTCTCTCCCTGGCGCGCATGTGCCAAGGTACACGGGTTTGCCGACAGATCGAATCACATGCTGCATCTTCTCCTCCGACGGCGTGGGCTCACCGGCCTTGGACGGCGGACCGTCGCAGCGCGGAGGTGTCGAGGAAGCTTTCCTCTGCGGTCAAGCTGGTCGTACATCTTGCGGAGCCCGATGTGCTCGCCATGGGAGGATAGGGACGGGACGGCCTTTTGCTGGGATGCAGCAAACTCGTAGGCCAAACGTTCATGGCATCGTGCCGCAATGCGACGCGTGAGAGCTCGTCGGCTCACCGTTGCCAT
>NAJQ01000068.1:0-42455 GCA_005059865.1 Friedmanniomyces simplex
CCGGTTGTTGGTCTTGATGTGATCGAGCACGGGTCCTGCGTAGTCCCAGCCGTACACGAGGTCGAAGTCCGCCCCCGCGCTCTGCAGACTCTTGGCCATTCCTGCGGGTGGCGTCCAGGTTGAGAGGTTGCGCGCGACCATGCTGCAAACGGAGCGGGATAAGGCGGTGTTCCAGCCTAGATTCGCGAACCAGGAGCGCAGGCGTTTGCGCTCGCCGCCGTGGCCGGTTGGGATGCCGAGGTAGATGCTCGGCAGGCGGGAGCCGAGCTGGAAGCGCTTGATGCCCTCGCGTTGGAGGAGGGTGCGGATGGCACGGTTGTGGAGGGAGTGGCCGATGGAGAGTTTGCGGCGGCTGGGGTCGACGAAGACGGCGCCGATGACGCCCGTGCCGGTCGCTTTGAAGAAGTAGGTCGAGCAGAAGCCGTAGAGGGCTTGCGTGCTGCTGTTGCGGACGACGAAGTGGGCCTCGGGGATCTCGGCGTTGCGGAGGAGGAGGGAGTTGGAGGTTGCGCCTGAGAGCTCGGAGTGGAGGCCGGGTGTGTTGCCTTCGACTACGGTTTTGATCAGGACGTCGAGGGCGTTGGAGTCTCGCTCTTCGTTGAAAGCTTCGACTAGCCAATGCTGCTTCGACTGCGACAACTTCTGGCTCTGACTGATCGTGCCAGGAAGGGCTCCAGCGGGGGTGAACTCGCCATACAACACCTTGACGAGCGAGTTCAGCGCCGTCTCGGTGAAGTCGTAGGTGCAGATGTACGTCCCGATCGTCTGATCCATCGCAAAGTCATACGGCGAGCTCGCCGCAACGACAATAACCGGTTTCTCTCGCTTGTCGCCGCTCGCAGAGTACTGCATATTGCAGATCATCGAGACGTGCTTCGTGAAGCCGTGTTGGTAGAGATTCCGGTTGGCGTCCGCTGTCACGATGATGATCGCACTCGCGCGGTTGATGAGGTTCTCATGTTGCGGACGTACGCCATTGGCTGTGTAGGAAGTATGCAGTACACGTCCGCTGCGTTGGCGAGCCAATGACCGACCGAGCTCACGGAAGACACGCTCGCCACTCATTACTGAGGCGCTGCGCTCCCATATCGCGGGCTCCGGCGAGCCGTTGGTGGCCTGCTCGCTGAGTGCCCGTGAGGCGGCGGAGGCAACCAATGGCTTTACCAGCGGCGTCAGAAGCAAAAGCTCGTCTTCCGGCTCCATGATGTTGGTGAGCGGTAATAGCCTGTTTTTGTCCCTGACGACTGTGATAGAGGAGTTGTATGCCCGAGTCGACAGCGTAGTGTGAGCAGGCTGGAGCCTAGACAATGCACTGATACCCAACGGATTCATCGCCTTCTCCCAAGTCGTGCACTTGGCCTTCATATCCAGCACCCTTTGCAGCGAGACTCGGAGTCGCTCCTTCGAGATCATGCCGTTCTCAATGCCAAGCTTGAGACCCGCAATCGCTTCCTGTTGATGCGCAAACGAGCGACAGAGGAGCACAATGTCGCAGCCGGCATTGATGGCCATGACCGTCCCGCCACCCACGCCAATATTATGGCTCAAGGCCTCCATCTCCAGACAGTCCGATATGACCACGCCGTTGAAGTGCAAGTCATTTCGTAAGAGATCGTTGACGACTTGCTCCGACAGGCAAGCGTGCATGACGTTCAGCCCGGCGGACGACATCGCGCAGCCGCCCACCATCATCGCATCCAGACCTTCCTTGATGGCGTTGCGGAAGGGAACCAGCGCGCTCAAGCTGAGCGACTCCAGACTCTCGGTGATGGTGGGCACATCGAGCGCAGACCCCAGAAACTCCAGACTACCGTACGACGGGAAGTGCTTGCCCATCGTCGCCAGACCGACCTCCTTATAACCCTTCATGAACGCCACACCATATGAGGAGACCTCCTGCGGATCATCCCCCGTCGTCCGCACACCCAGAGGCTGGTTCCGCGCGTTTGTCAAGACGTCGAGACAGGGTCCCATCATGAGATTGATGCCGCAGGTGGCGATCTCCTCAGCCGTCGCTTTCGCCACCTCGTAGGCCAGCTCGCGGGAGCCTGTCGCTGCCAGACCCATGGCGGAGGGGTACTGGCGGATGTAGATCTCGTCGAAGAGGCTGTTGACGCCGCCATTCTCCTGGTCGAGGCCGATGGCGAGGGGGACTGGATGACCGGCCTCGCGGGCGCATTGCTGGAGTTCGAGTACGAGTTGGGTCGTCTGCTCGGCGGCTGGCTGTTTCGTCAGCTATGCTCAAGTTCTACTTCGAAGAAGAAACATGCACTGGAGGTTCTTCGCGGTAAGCAAGATAGAGCCGAGATGGTTTTCTTGAATCAGTTTGCGGATCTAAGCGATGCATGCCAGGTCAGTCCAGGAGGAGGAGTGTAGTATTGACTGGCTCACGGACCTGTGGCGTAACCGTCGTGCCTTCAAAGCCCATCATGAACAGCTGCCCAAGCAGCCGATCCGTGTCGTCCCACATTGCATCGAGCTTGGCGTCGTGACTGCCCATCCTGGAATGGTTACCGAGCTCTGGGTGGAGCCAATACCAGGTACAGTCTTACGATGTCACGAGGTAACCACTGACCTCTGCGTCGTCGTCGCTCCTTCGATGGGCCGGCGTATGTCCCGGAGTGTCATGGTTCTGCTACCCTGCCATCTGCTCTCCACTTCAAGCGTCGGCATCAGGTAGGTAACGTGTGCGGGATGATAGGGACGACGGAGCAGCGCACGTGTGAGCTTGTTACACTGTAACGCCAACGGTCCAGATCCTGCATTCGAAGGATGGGCGCAACCGTGTTCCATCTCTGCTGGCTGATGATCAGGTGAGGTGCCATCCCGTCCGCCCTGTCAGCCGCCGGCAATGGCCGAATCCTGCGCCAAGACCGGACCAGGTGGAAGCTCTCCGCTTGACCTCCTCTTCTTCACAATGGAACCTGGGACACAGCACAACGTTGCATCTCGTCAAGCGTCCCTCATCCGACCTATACGCCCATAATGCAACCACTTACAATGCACGACCGTGGCCACGGGGGCGCGTGAACATGCCGAGATAGGCTGCGATAAGGTTGGCAAGGTAGGTAAGGTACGGCCTCAAGGTGGCTCGCGGTAAGATATGGCACTTACGGCAGCGGGATGCGCCTACGTACAGAGCCTCACATGATTTCCGTTGTCCTACGGCCCATTTTTCGCTCATTGCCATCAATAATCCACCATCATCTTCTCCTATCCTAAGTGCAGCTTCATCGACCTAAGAATCATTCATTCCAATACAATACGGGGAGCGTTACCCCCTACCCTTGGAGACCCACCAATCCGAGCACTCCCAGCGACACTCAAAACGCAACGACCCTCCAGCATCCAGTACCCCAGTGGCAGCCAGACTGCCCAAGCCCTGACGCCCTCGAAGAGGTCCACCTCGGACCATGCCCGCACCCATTTCCCCCTCCCGCCCAGCCACAGGAATCACCCGCCTCACCGGCGGCCTCCTCGTCCACAACCACAAACTCCTCCCCGCCGACCTCTGGATCTCCTCCGCCACGGGCAAGATCCTGCACAGCCAGCAAGTCTTCTACGAGCACCACGCCGTCCCAGACGAGACCCTCGACCTGCACGGCAAAATCCTGTGTCCCGGTTTCATCGACGTGCAGTTCAACGGCGGGTTCGGGTTCGATTTCTCCACCATCCCTTCGGATGAGGAAGGGGGGATGCGGGGGTATGAGAAGGGGTTGAGGGGGTTGAATAAGCGGTTAGTCCGGACGGGAGTGACGAGCTACTTGCCCACGCTGCCGAGTCAGAGGGCGGAGGTCTATGCGGAAGCGCTGAAGTACTTGGGTCCGAGTGGTGGGGCGAGGGATGCGTCGGAAGGGTCCGAGTCCCTGGGCGCGCACTGCGAGGGTCCGTTCATCGCACCGAGTAAGAAGGGGATACATAGTCTGCAAGTTCTGCAGGAAGCGCCGAACGGGTTCGCGGATATGGAGGCTTGCTATGGGGCTGAGAATCTCGTTCCTACCAAGGATGACAGCGGGCGCAGGACCACTCCCATCACGATGATAACGGCCGCCCCGGAAGTCCCCGGCATCGCCTCCTGCATCCCCGAGGTCGCGCGAAGAGGGATCCGCTTCGCCATGGGCCACACGGAAGCCACGTACGAGGAAGCCAGCGCGGCCATTGCCGCGGGTGCGAGCATGATCACGCACCTCTTCAACGCCATGCGGCCCTTACACCACCGGGACCCGGGGATCTTCGGCGTGCTGGGTAAAGCCGAGGGGAAGGAAAGGCCTTACTACGGCGTCATCAGCGATGGCATACACCTGCACCCCACCACAGTCAAGATAGCGTGGGCCGCGCATCCGGAGGGGTTTATCTTGGTGACGGATGCGATGAAGACGGTGGGGTTGCCGGATGGGACGTACGACTGGACGAACGGGGATCGGTGGGTGAAGAGGGGTGCGCTGCTGACTCGCGAGGGGAGCGAGACGATCGCGGGGAGCTCGGCGACGTTGGTGGAGTGTGTTGGCAATTTCTGGACGTGGAGTCATGCGAGTGTTCCGGAGGTGGTGAGGGCGGTTACCGAGACGCCGGCGGAGATGCTGGGGTTGAGGGGGGTGAAGGGGTGTTTGGAGGCGGGGGCGGATGCGGATTTGTTGGTGTTGGATGTTGGTGAGGAGGGGGAGGGGGAGGGGGAGGGCAGGAGGGAGGTGAAGGTAGAGAGGGTGTGGAAGTTTGGGATGCTGGTGTATGATGCGAGGGATGAAACGGTTGGGGCGTGATGGGGTTGATGGACTGTCTGATAGAGTGGTTTTTTGGGTAGCGAAGGCGCTTGGGGGTGTGTTGCTTTGGGTCATGTGTGAAGCAACGTGGATCGGGTCAGCAGTATCAAATCCGATCCGTCCTCGCCGCATACCGCGGGGACTGTGCACACTCTCATGTGAAGCTCTCTGGAAGGTCGCTAGTAGATCATAGTGGTCTAGAGGAAATATCATGTAGCGAGTCACGCAGTCTTACCTCAGCAACTCCACTTGCGTGGGGATTGTCCACGCTTCTCCACCAACGAGGCGAGGGTTTGGTGCGGACAGAGTACGCGCACGTGCCGGGCGGACGTGGAGCCGTTGTGAGCAGCTCCACCACCCTGTCGATCACCGAGGTGGGCGGGCACCGGGCGGGCGAGCTGTCTGCTGCTGCGGCGTTGGCGCGCGTGCCTCTGTTCAACCAACTTCACATCCCCCCCGAGTCGTGAAGTCTGCGCTACAGGCAACAGGCAGCCTACGGACGATGAGTGGAACAGCTGGTCGTCCGGACTGAGGAGGATGGTGGGCAGTCTCGTCTACGCACCCGCCTTCCCGTCTCAATCGCACCGCACGCGACGGCCCAGCCCAGAAAGACGCAGAACGCGACACCGAACCGGCTGATGCGACATCGCCACCATGGACGCTCTCCCCGGTTTCGACACCTCGACCATGACCTACCTGGCCACCCAGATGGCGCACCCGGGCGTTAGCATCGCCCCGGGCAGCACGGATCCGTACCAGGACCTGCTACTGCCGCTGGATCTACCGGACCATCATTCCACATACGGATACGCCGGGTATGATGGTCGAGAATCGCCAGCACTACATCCTCAGGCAGGCATTGACGATGATTCTCGCAGGAGTGAGGACCTCAACCGGCACTCACTGCAACCCCATCCCACCCCGCAGCTCAAGCGCTTCTCCAGCACATTTGAAGACCCATTCTCGGATGTGGTCAGCGCCTTCGAACCCATCAACCCAGAGCAGCAAGATCCCGAGGCATTGTCCATCGACCGAGACAACAAGCTCCTCAGCTTCTCCCTCCCATGCTTCGACTACGCTCTCCTCGACTACACTTACCGACGCACCACCATATCCCTCGGAGCACAGCTGCACGGCATGTTCTTCCTCGCGGAATCGCCTTGGGCAGCGCCGGGAGAGACGCTGCCTCAGCCGACCGAGCTGACGTGCTACCGCCGAAACCTGTTCCAGATTACGGGAGAGATCACCCTGCCGAGAATGCTGCGGTATTTGATGACGGAGCAGGGAGAGCAGATACCGATCATCGGACAGGAGCTCATGATCAGCGCGACAGAGTCAACGGAGGGCAATGCGGTCAAGATCATATCGGTACCGTGGAAGACACCCGCCAACCCGAACCCGCCGGTCGTCGAAGAGAAGGTCGAGCGTGAGCCGCCGTCAATACCTCTAGACTTGATGAACGTGCAGGAGGTCGACACGGACTTCGCCAGCTTCCCATTCCAGTGGAAGCGCTTGCAATTCCGTATCGCGACAGCCAACAATGGCCGCCGCAAAGAGCTACAACAGCACTTTGTGGTGCGCCTCAAAGTCATCGCCACCCTGGCGACTGGAGGCAAGATTCCCATCTGCGAAGTGCGCTCCGGGCCCATCATCGTTCGAGGCAGGAGCCCACGGAACTTCCAGGCGCGGAAAGACATGCCGTTGAACGGCGGTGGCCATGCGAGGAAAACGTCACACCTTCCTGCCCAATTGACTAGGACTTCCACCGGCGACTCTGGGAAGAAGGTCGCTGATGGGCCGAAACCGGTACCTCTGAAGCACGAGGCAGTGCCGCCCGCAATGTCCGTCGCCTCGTTCTTCGACCCAGTCGAGGCCCCCGCGACTACCGACTTCTACGAATGGAAGGGTCTCAGCCACCCGCCAGGCGCAGCCATGACCGCCCTCCCCCCCAACACCAGCCCCTTCGAGGGCGGCGGTGGCGGCGGCGGCGCAGTCTACCCCATCTCCTCTCCCGACCTCACCCGAGCCTCCAAACCGCCCCTGCCCCCACCTCCCGCCCCCATCAATCTCTCCCTACTCGAAGACGACTCCCCCCCCCTCGTCAGCAGCGGCAGCACCACCACCCCCACCTCCCCACCCGACCAGCGCGCGGCGAAAAAACTCCACGTTCCGCCGCGCCCCCCCTCCTTCAGCCTCAACACCATCAACAGTCCCGACGACGAGAGCGCGGATTTACTGTACGAGTATTTCCCGCTGGGGCTGGACGACTGGATGCCCCCCGTGGATGCCGTCTATCGCCCGCACGTGGTGCATCATACCAAGCTGCCGATGGATCCGCGGGATCCCAAGACGAGCGCAAGGGGGGCGAGGAGTAAGCGGTATTTTAGCGAAGATGTTAGTTGAGGGCCTCCTGGTTATGAGGACATGAAGTCTTGCAATGATTCAGAAGGCGTGGGATGAGTTGAGGCAGAACACGCGGTATCGTCAGCCGTCTCGACTCCACGTGGTAGGTGTTTTTGGCTTGCGCTCCACATGAAGCCAGCGGCGGGGCCCGACCGAAGACTCCAGTCCGCCAGGGATACTTGCCAACACGAGTCGCAAGACGAGTCGCTCTAACCCGGGACGAATCACCGATCTGTCGCCTTGAAGAATCGGACGACACGTTCTCGATTCGCAGGCTCACACCCGTGACCTGGACTGAACAACTGGACTTTCGTCCCACGAGGTGCAAATCCACGTCCTTCTTCGCCCACCGATGGGCCTTGGCGAAGCGTCCTGTGCTTGCGCAATAGCGCAACAAGAGGATCGACGAGCAAGAGATACGGCGGACGGCCGGCTTCAGGCTCCTCGCGGGTTTACGCAACGTTTAGTCCAGAGCTCGGAATCGCCAAGCCGTCAACAGTATTGACAGAGGTTGCCGCGCAAGAACTAGGGAGGGAGGGCGGGTTCGCAGCCCCTGTGATCTATGCGTCGCATGGGCCGCCGAGCTTGAATACATGCGCACTGCAGGGGCGGGATCAGTGATTGATGAGAGTAGAGGCTGCTCTTTCCAGTGCTTTCGGCCCCAGGCTCTCATGACGCATGATGCAACATGCATTTGCCTTGGCTTCGCTCACCTTGACGAGATTGAGGAGATGGGTCGCAGAACCGCGAAGAAGGACATACTGCGCACGTCCCTTGGACAGCCGACAAGCTTGCAATGGTGTATAGTAGTATGTGAGCTTGGGCCATTCACGACGGATCGCGTTCATGTATGTATTGGCTGCATGCCTCTAAAGCTACATGAGCCCTTCAGTCGCTTGACCTTTTAGTCTGTGCGCACTGTTGCTGTTGCAACATTCGATGCCTCACACCTCGAGGCTCCCTCCTCGTGGTCCTGCCCTCCGCTCAACGTACCGCAAGCCCCGTAAACCTCTTCCCGTATAGCCGCGTCGCGAGACCCGGTGCATCGCCGCCCTGACTTCCTCCCAACGAGAGTAGTAGTGACCGCAACGTGCGAGTGCATGCAGGGCGGCTCGTAGCCTCGTCCGGTGGCAGTAACGTGATCAAGCTTAAATGGACCAAGTAAGGGTAGCTCGTACTGGAGCGAGCCGGAGCGGGTACGCAATATGCCCGTGGCAACCTAGTACCGTGTCGACCGGGCCGCGGTGACATGAATCCTTGAACCTGCCACGGTAACTTGCTACTTAGCTTCTGCAACAGCGTACCTCAGTAGTGTGTATCCGATCCGGGATCGGTATTGGATGTGCGAGGTCGACCATGTACGTGTCCAGCCCACGCGCACGAGGCGAGAGCACGCTGCAATGTTACGGTGGCAATGTCTTCGCTGCACCTTCCGACCTCGGATGATAATCCGAGAGTCAGGGATCCTCGTATCCCGTACTGACTTGGTCTAGTCACAGTGCTGACACTCCACCTGACATCTCCTTCGTACATCAGCGCCGAAGGCAGCTACTCAGCAAGTCAATCGACTCCTCAACGCTCGTCCGTGGCGCCGGGCTGTAACCGAACCGTGGCTGCCGCCGGACGGTAGCTAAAACCCGGAAAGCGGTACCGCTAGCTCTCGTCCCCCAGACACGCCACGGCGACCGCAGCGCCAAAAAGCGAGCTTTCCGGCGCCATAGCCAACGACACCGCCCCCTTCGCCGCGCCCGAGAGCACGCACAGCTCGTCCAGCTGTCGCTGGCAGCACGCCCGGAAATCCGGATACTTCTCCACGATCGTGCCGTCGCAGGCGATGGTCACATGGCTCGCCTCGCCCGGCTGCAGTCCCTCCGCATCCGTGCGGAGTCGCCACAGTGCGTGAAGTGCGGTGGCGAGGTAGGTCGCTGCGCGGCGGGAGACTAGTTGCGCGACTTCGCGGATGAAATGGAGTTCGCTGAGGCGGGGAGGGGAGGGGAGGGCGTGCGCGTCTAGGAAGGCTGCGCTCGCTTTGGACAGGGTTCGGGTGCTATCGTTCTGGAAGGCGGCTAGGACACGTGTGTCGAAGGTGTAGGGCTCGTTTAGTCTTGTCGGCATTTCGCCCTCGAACAGGCCGGCGGAGGTGATTGCTTCGACAAGGATCAGGCGCGCGATCTCTCCGAGGTAGCGTCCCGTGATCATGTATTCCAGCGGCTGGAAATCGGGCAGAACATGCTTGCTGTTGAGCTCGTCATCCCACCTCGTGCACGGGAAGACCTGTCGTCCGAACATGCTGACTTCGGTATTGACCAGGACATGTTTGGCGACCGAGTGCCAGCCGTCGGGTCGATCGCCGAATTTCCCAACTCCGAGCGTGGTGTATGGTAGAAACACTGCCGCGTTGGTGCCCGTGCCCAGTATCAGCGACATGCGTGTTGAGGGATCCCGGTATGCCTGTGAAAGCAGCGTCGCCGCGCCGTCATTCACAATCGCCCTCATTTCAACGTTTAAATGGCGAGCGCGGCACGATTGCATGATGAGCTCACTCAGATCCTGGCCTTCGACGCCGTGCGTCGCGCAGAAACCCTTGCCCATGGCCAGTAATGTACCACTCCTCGGTGACGTCTGATCGACTGGGAACGACCATGCTAGACCCATTCGTAAACTTGCATCTGTCGTGCCGTTGATGTGATTGTATTCTGTCAACATCTCGCCTATCCGCTCCGCCATCCAATCAAAGAACGTCCGTCCTTTCAAGTCCCTTATCTGTTTGTCAATCACGAAACTGCGTATCCTCCTGACCTGCAACCCATCCTTCCCATCTTCCTTCTCGCCAAGCCGTATCAACGCAATCCGGAAAGTCGAACCTCCAACGTCCAGCGCAAGAAAGTCTCCCGCCTCGCTACCGGTCGGCAGCGTGTGCAAATACGACGGCAGCATGGAAATATCCGAGCACTCCAGCTTCTCCCGGTACTCCACCTCCAACCTCTCCGACATCTCGAGCAGCTGCCGAGGCTCCAGCGATACCATCAGGAGGCCGCGAACCTCAGCAGCGAACTCGTCCATGCTCTTCTGGAAGGCGGCCTCGCCGACTACATGCTGTGTTCGTTTCCGCTTGGTCGATTGGGCAGGCCGCGCCAGTCGCACAGCAGATGCTATCATGACGCTCATAGCCTGACCCAGCTTGCTGGTGAACCAGACGTGGATGGCGAAGCAAAAGATGTAGCGAGCGACTGATGGCATGGAGTGCGGGAAGCCAGCAGCGCCCAGTGAAGGTCGTTGAATTGGGTGAGGTCGTCGAACGAGACCGATCTAAGACAGCAGCACCGCCAGTGTATCCCGTATACCCAACCGCAGGTAGCTCCAACACGGCAAAGTAGTCATCCACGAACAAGCAGTGTGTCCAGCAGCGTGCCACATCTGATTCGGCCACGATCCATATTGCTCCGGCGCTTTACGGAAGTCGTGAGGTAGGAGCGGAGGATCGTTTGGTGAGGTAGTACCTAGCAGCAGCACCCATCCGCATCACCACACCATAAGGCTGCTGCTGCTGCTGCTGCTGTTGCTGCTGCGGCGGCTGGCGTGTCAGAAGCGGAAGGTTGTATCTTCCGCATTGGCAGTCCGACCCTCTCCCCCGACGTCGGCAGCCGCGTTCGAGATCCGAGCTGGGCTGGGCTGGGCTGGCCGTTAAGCCCTGATGAGGAAGTCCCGCCTGCCGTGCCCTGCTTGCAATCCTGCATGCAAGGGTGCCGCGTGCGCTGTGGAGTACTGCACGGTAGTGGCGGCGGCGGCGGCTGAAAAGAAAGGTAAGTGTAAGGTAGAGGTGGTAATGGGTGGTGGGTCGATCCTCACATGAAGCAACAAACAGCGGGTCGGTTACATCTTGTGGTCACAGACGGCAGAGCGCGCGCGAGTGTATGTACCTTGACGTTGCATTTGAGTCTGGAGATCGTGCGGGTAGTGCGGGGAGTGATAAGGCATGTATTGCTCTCCAGGGGTCACGTGTTTGCTGATACGTTCATATCACGAAGGGTGGAAGGACGATGATAACGAGAAGAGACGATGTAGCGGTTCGACAACACAGAGTCGATCCTCGCTGGGACACCAATTGGTCGCTTGTAACGTGTTGCACCTGTGCCTATCTGAATCGTTCAACGTGACAACGGGCCAGCTCCACCAACACCCAACTCCGTCGTACTCCCCCAGCGTCAATCTTCACCCCAGCCACCTCATTCGCCGAAATGAACGCTTCGCGCGTGGGTATAATGCGAAGCTCCCCATCAACCCGCTAACGTCTCCTCTCCCACCATCAAACCTTCTCCCGCTCACGCCCCATCATGCACAACCTTATGCGCCACCACATCCTCCACACTCTCGTCCGTGAACTTGACATCCTCCTCCACGGGCACCGTGTCCTTAATCTTCATCAACAGCACGGGGGCCGCGATGATCAACCCCCCCGCAACCAGGGCCCAGCAGGAAGCAAACATGTTCATGTAGGGCGGTGGCGAGTTCAGGCCGTCCAGACGCCAGACGATGGCCGCGCCGGCGGATTGGATGCCCTTGTAGAAGCCGGCGAAGTTGGCGAGCTTGCGGCCGTTGTTGGTCGTTGCGCCCATGAACCTGATAAATCAACGTCAGTGATACCTTCGGGGGATAGAGGATGTGGATGACGATGGGGATTACCAGTATATCGACGTCTGCCACGCAGCATCATACACCCCATAGAAGATAAACAGGAACATGGGCCCAATATACCCATGCGACGTCCAATCCATCTTCACATAATCATCGCTCGGATTATTCGGCGTATCGGCCCCTTTATTGACTTCCGCCCGCGTGTAACCAGTCTGGAAAGCGTACCCCCCGCCCCATATCGCAAACGTGAGCACGAACAGGACCCCCCACACGACCTTCGCGCGCGTCGTCCGCCTCAGACCGGGGAAATCGAGGATGAAGGAGAAGATGACGGCGCCGACGATCTGGAAGAACCAGTAGAGCACGTTGTTCAGCGCGCGCGTGCGTGTGTTGAACTGCGCGAGGTTGACGTCGTTGAACTGGTAAGTGTAGAACCAGTTGGAGGCGAAGAACATGGGCCAGAGGGCGATGATCCAGGGGTCGGAGAGGAGGGTCTCCCAGAGACCGAGGAATTCGGATTTCCAGGTCGGGTTCTTCATGAGGATGACGCGGGAGCCGTCGGTGCGGACGACCTTTTTGGCGTCGCAGAGGGTCCAGGCGAGGCAGGCGCCGCAGAAGGTCAGGACGATGAAGCCGATGTAGGTGCCGTCGGTGACGGTGCTGTTGCTCGTGGTGTGGATGTTCTGGCCAAGGGGGATCTGGAGGACGGGGTCAGCAGGTGCCATGGATTGGGTGTGATTTCGATGATAGTCTGACCAACGCGCCTATGACTCCGCCCATGTTGAAGATGCTCCAGAAGACGGCGATGTACCGGCCTTTCTGGTGCTCCGGTGGGTAGGACATCATGATCGCGCCCTGGGCGCACCACAGGACTCCCGCACAGATGCCCAGGAAGAAGCCGGCGAAGACGCTGTAGCCGAAGTTCTGCGTGTGGTTGAAGCAGAGGTATGAGGACGTGTAGATGCAGTACCCGATGCCGCCGAAGGAGAGGGCGATCCGGATCCCGAGAGCGTTGGTGATCGTTCCCGCAAAGAAGCCGACCACGGCGAAAGTGGAGTAGAGCGCAGTGTTCGAGGCATCGTTGACCTTGGCCGTAATCTGCCCGCCTCCACCCAGGCCACCCAAGGCGTTGAACATGCCTGGAAAGGGTCAGCCGGCCGGGTGAATCAATTGCGAGCGCTTGGACCACACTCACCTGGGCACAAGAAGCACACGAAGGCCACGAGGACGAGTTGCGACTGTGGACTGGCGTACCACGGGACAGTGATCGGCCCAATCTTGCGGGAGCGGTACATCCAGCCCTGCGGGATCTCGACTTCGGCGCCGTCCATGGAGTAAGTTGGGGTGTGAACATGCTCGGTCGGCGCGGTCTTCTCGGCATCGATGTCCGCCATGGCTGGTGGTAGTAGTGTCGCGTGACCACTGCTATGGAGTGGTGATATGCCTCGCGGTGATGTTCAATGGTAGGATAGTAGCATGCGCTCGTGGTGCAGTCCAAGGCGATGGTAGATGGCCAGGCTGCGACGGTGTTTCCAAGGACGTTTCGGAACAGAGTGAAGATGTGAAGGTGTGAGGATGCCTACCCAGCTATACATGTACACTTACACTACCTCCCGACTCACCCAACCACCCAAGTGAGCAACGGCCCAGGGTCTATACGGGGGTGTGGAGAGGGGAGATACGGGTGGTCGCGGTGCCGGGAGCGAGCTTGTCCTGCTGCTCCTGCACACACCGCTGCCTTATCAGGGAGTCCAGTCCACCGTTTGCTACTAGTCTGGCCGCTCTTTCACACCCGCACGTCTCCCGGTCGTGCAGCGCATATCGACATGCAGAGGGCGGGCGGGGGCCTTTGCTCGAGACCATCAGCCTCCGCACGACCCAGAGTGAAGGTCCTCCGCGCCGAGCTCTCCATGAGCCAATGATCGACCATGCCGGGCTTACTCATCGACACGCGGGCCGCGGGACGGGAGTAACCTGGCTATCACAGCGTCTCACCGCGTGGCGCCCCCCCATCACCCTCCCACACCACACCACACCACCATGTCGCGTGATAACAGCGTCGCGTCGCAGGTCATGAAGGAGGGGCGGGGGCCAGGGAGCTTCACGGCGGCACCTTGCTCTGCAACGTTGACCAATCCTCCCGCTCAAGGCCGCATGTGAGCTTGCCGTACCTACCTGGAGAGTGACAGCGAAGTTCAGCCGGGTTGTACCTGCAACGTGCAACATCACGGCGAGACCACTGGAAGGTGCTATGCTGCACCGTACTGTCCTGTCAGAGCAGTAACGTCAGCAAGATGGAGATGAAGGAGGTGGGTACTACTTATCATTCCGTCACTCTTTTAGAGCAGCAGCATAGCCCTCTCATCATACTCCCCCTACATACTCCGGCCCACCTAGTAGCTTACCTACCATGTAAGAGTCCAGCAACGTCAAGGTGTGAAGGCCACTGTTAAAGAAGCTCGCAGGAGGCTCATCATCCGCGACGACAAGGCCACGGCCGCCAAGTACATCTCCGACTATATCATAAGTGCGCAAGCCATACCGCGTATGTGTTCCGGCAACTCATAGCTGATGCGATGCAAAGGCCGCATAAACTCCTTCGCGCCCACCCCCGAGAAACCCTTCGTCCTCGGCCTCCCCACCGGCTCATCCCCCGAAGGCGTCTACAAGAACCTCGTCGCCGCGCACAAGAATGGCGAGATCTCCTTCCGCAATGTCGTCACCTTCAACATGGTCAGCAGCACCCAGCAGCCAAGTTGCATCAGATTCCGGGCGATGGAGCTCACGATAGGTGTTCGTGATATATACAGGACGAATACGTCGGCATCCCGCGCGAACACCCGGAGTCCTACCACTCCTTCATGTACCACCACTTCTTCAGCCATGTCGATGTTGATCCGGCGAATATCAACATTCTGAATGGGAATGCGGAGGACCTGGAGGAGGAGTGTATAGCGTACGAGGAGAAGATCAAGCGCGCGGGCGGGATTGAACTCTTCCTCGGCGGGATTGGACCGGGTACCTAATTCCTGTGAGTATTGACCATTTCGAGCATTGTGCTAACGAAGTAGTAGTATGTAACGCTCCTCGCTGTCCCTTACAGCATCTGAGTCGAAATAACCCCTAGGATGAACTTGGCCTAGACCGCTGTGTTCCGAGTGCTCTGCCCACCTCCAATACCAATTTACCTAATAAGCAAAGGTTTCCGCTGATCCAGTGTTTCCAAGGATGGCCACATCGCCTTCAACGAGCCCGGCTCCAGCCTCCGCAGCCGCACCCGCGTCAAGACCCTCGCCTACGACACCATCCTAGCCAACTCCCGCTTCTTCGGCAACGACCTGAGCAAAGTCCCCAAGATGGCGCTAACAGTCGGCGTGCAAACCGTCATGGACGTACGTAACGCAACCCCCACAACACCACCAGCCGACCTCAAAAAAACAAACCCCTCTTTCTAACCCGCTAACTTCCACCCCCTTAGGCCCGCGAAGTAGTGATAATCATCACCGGCCCCCACAAATCCCTCGCCCTGCAGCGCTGCCTCGAGGGCGGCGTGAACCATATGTGGACCCTCTCGGCCCTGCAACTGCACCCCTACGCCCTCATCGTCGTGGACGAGGACGCGACGCTCGAGTTGCAGGTGAAGACGGTGAAGTACTTCAGGTCTATTGAGCTTGTGGCGAGCTCGCAGGGTTTCGGGCAAGGGTTGGAGAGTGGGGAGGTGGTGGGGAGGAAGCGGGATAGTGTGTTGGAGAGGTTGGATAGTCCGACGAGTCCGAAGACGGGGGAGGGCTACTTGGCGGCGCCGGAGGGGAGGCCGGGGGTGAGGAGGGCGGTTACGCCGGAGTTGGTGCCGGATCCAATGCACGAGCGTCTGCCTGAGGAGGGCGGCGCGGCGCGGGGGTTGGAGCTGGAGGGCTTGGAGACGAAGGAGGTGCCGCCGTTATTGGCTATGCACGAGCGGGTGGATTCTGCGCAGGCTTGAGCAACGGGATCCAGTGATTGTAAAGCTCTGCGCCCTGTTATGAGTCTTACGCTAGCAAGGGATTTCAGGGCGGAATTGAAGAGCTACATGTATTCGCTACTTTCATGTTGAACATTCTCCCGAATGCAAGCCCTTATCGTGACACACTCGCGCAAGCAAGCACTGACCGTGTCGAGTGGTGGCGTGAACATGAGCGAAGCGCAGGACCTCTATACAACCCAAACACCTTCGCTCAAAACAGTCACACCGCAGCCCCTCGTACCTCATGTCCTCCCCCTCCCCCTCCCCCTCTCCCCCCTCCCCCCTCCTTGCCCCGCTGGGTAATCCAAAACCCTCCTCCGCCGATGCATCTCCACCATCTTCCACCGCACATACAACCCCACCGCATCCTTAATCACCACGAATAAACAGCCGCCCACCAGACTCCTGGCCCAGCGCTCGGACAGAAATCCCCCACCCTTCACAGATTGCACACCGGCAGATTTCCGACCGAAGAAGCTGGTTGTGCGTAGGAGTTGAGCAGGGGTGGTATAGACGGCGGGCAGGACGAGTTTGAGCAAGTCGCCGGAGAGGCCGGCGAGGGTGGGGAAGAGGAGGGCGCCGAGGATGGTGGAGGCGAGGGTCGTGGGGGAGAAGGAGAGGCGGCGTTCGCCTGCTGCTGCTGCAGCGGGGGCTGCGGGGGCTGCGGGGGCTGGCGCGGGTTGCTCTGGTTGCTGGGGTTGGGGGTCGGCTGGACGCTGAACTGGTGGATCGTTCATGAGCTGGTCGACTTGCGGATCGATGGGTTGAGGGCGGTTGTCGGCGATATCCGGTGGTGGGTCTGCTTGCTCCTCCTCCTCGTCGTTATCCGGGACCGGCGGCTGAGCTAACGGTGGCGCTTGAGCAGCAGCTGGCTGATTCTGTCGTCTCCGAGGTTGGTGCTGTGGTGCCTGCTCTGCCTCCGCCGGCAGCTCCTCCCACTCATCCCAGATCCCGCCATCGATCCTTACTTCGAAGATATTCTCGCCGTCAACGTCCGCTCGTATCTGCTCCTCCGCAACCGGGTTCTGTAGATCGTCATCCGCGTCGTTCTGGTCCTGACCATTTCGTGGCTGGATCTCTTTGGTCCACCGTCTCACCTTCGCCGCCCAGACTCGGTCGTAGTATGCATTGTACGCCGCACGAACATACGGTAGGACAGCAAAGCACAGACCGGCAGAAGGTGGCCAGTGCGTGAAGTCCAGCGGCTCTCTTACGGCATGCTGGGAGGTGGCGAAAAACAGCACCGGCAACACGGGCAAGAGGGAGTCCGCGAGCTTAGTCCGGGACAGGATGAGCATAGGCGAGATGAGTGGTAGACCCACATAAAGCCGCCAGTGAACCAGGTGGTCCAATATCAGACCCAGCATCTTCTGCGCCGCCTCCCGCGGCGTGTCCAGATAGACTTCGATAGGCGGCCTGATCGCATTCCGCAGCAAGGGCCTGAGTATCCTATACCCATCCTCCGACCCAAAGACGGCGTAAACCGAATGCATCCCCCACGCCAGACTGCTCTGGTACAAACTCGCGGACAAGAACGTCAGCGCCCCCGGCGTCACCGTCCTCGCCCCGACCCGCTCCAGCGCTCGCACAGCGTCTACCACGTAATTCCGCGGCCTCGCCAGTTTGATCTCGCTCTTGCACTGCGGACACTCGATCTTGGGCTGTCGGATGGCGTGGTGGCGGTTGTTCTTGGGCAGCTCCAGGTCCGCGATCCAGTCTAGCAGGCACTCTTCGTGGGCGACGAGGGCGCAGGGGCAGGGGTCCCGCCACGGGGAGGTGGAGGCGGTGTCTTCGGTGGAGTCGGCGAAGCAGATCCAGCACGTTTTGACCGCGGGGTCTTCGCGGGAGCCGGGGAGGGGTGTTTGCGTGGGCAACGAGGGCTGGTCTTGCGTGTGCTTGGTGTCGTCGGCGGTGGGGGGGTGGTTGATGAAGAGGGTTTGCGAGTCTTCGGATGTTGCTGATCTGGCGCGGACGGGTGATTGGGGGGTTTGTTGTGCGTGCGAGTCTTGCTGTTGTGGTGAGACTCGTCGTTGCGACTGCTGCCGGGGTGGGAGTGAGGCCATGATTGAAGGATCAGGCTGCCGAATGCGCCGGGTGAGGATATGCGACTGGGTGTGAGGGTCGTTATAGCATGCTCTGGTGGCTCTGATATCTGCCTCTCTACGCCCCGTCACTCTCTCACTGTCTTGATCGTGACTGCCTCGTGTCGTTCGTGACTGCCCGTTTCATGGGTTCGGTTCACGAACTGAAACAGCACGTCACTTGTCGAGCAGATCTCGGGAGCGCCCGGCACTAGTAAATCGGACTTGGATGCGCGTCATTCGCCATCGCGACGACAACGACTGGATTCAGGCGTCTCAACTACATCACGCTCACTTGCTCTCTGACGCCCGAGGTCAAGTTAAAGGAAGGAGCTGTTGCAAACGACTTGAAGGGGCAAGTGCAGCACAGCCCTTAAAGCAGCTGGCCTGTTCTCACGACGGGCACATGGAGGCCTGCTAAGTGACCCATTCACTTCCTCTTTTACCCACCACTGGACTTCCTTCTTTACTCGGCGCCTACTTATTGCCAGCATGGAGGGCGTCGCTGGCGAGCCTGATCAGGCAAGCGCTACTGAGTCTACAATACCCGTGGCCGCGACATTCCCAGTAACCGGCGGCGAACTCGGGCTGGCGCAAGAGGGGCAGGATGACGAGCCGGCGACTGCTGAGGATGCGGAAGCGGGCGAGAAGGACGAGGCAACCGTACTGGCCGAACTCGCAGCGGACACACGCGACCAGGAGGACCTCGAGCGGGACATCGGCCGGCAAGCAGACCAACTGCTAGTCGAGCAGGCAGACGAGCGGGATAAAAAGCGGCTGGAGAAGACGCAAAAGAGCAAGGACCTAATGCAGACCCAGTCCGCAGTCTCGAGAGCAGGCTAGCCGGCTTCGGTAATCTGGTGACCAAAACGAACTGGCGGGAAGAGTTGCGAAATCACCAGGAGCGCATCGCAGAGCTGGACAGGGACTTCGAGCAGATTCGGAAGCGCATCGATGAACGGCATAGTGATGCTGCGCTGGATGGTGAAACGCTGCTCGAGGAAGCGGGCAA
Organism: Friedmanniomyces simplex; assembly: GCA_005059865.1. NCBI lineage: Eukaryota > Fungi > Ascomycota > Dothideomycetes > Mycosphaerellales > Teratosphaeriaceae > Friedmanniomyces > Friedmanniomyces simplex. The sequence goes on from NAJQ01000068.1 coordinate 18,895, forward strand.
TAAGCGCATGCCGGGTGAGAGCCATCGCGAGTTCCTCATCCGGACGGGCAAGATCACGCCGTTCTCCAAAATGGGCAGGCAATTGCTAAGGACGTCGTCAAGCCTGGGTGATGTATTGCTGGATGCAGAAGAGGAGGGTGAGGCGGAGGATGAGCCAGAAGCGGGTGAGGACCACGAAGCGCAGGCGAAGTTGATGTCGCATCGCAACCTGCTTGCCCCAGGGTTTGATCAGGAGGATGCTAGTACGGCGGCTACAACTCCGGCGGCGGATGTCGAGGATGACGCGGCATTGGCACGGAGGTTGCAAGACGAGGAGTTCGCTTCGGAAAGACCTGCGAAGCGTAGGCGGCTGCAGACGCGACGGCAAGTCAGGGCAGCTTCGGAAGATGCGAGCTCACCGCCAGATGACTCGGACGCGTTTGTGCCGGGTCTGACGGAGGCTGGGATAGCTGCAATAGGTGAGTCTGCGGATGAAGGTGAGCCAGAAGACGAGGATGTTGAGGGCGATCTTCCGCTTGGAACGACTCCCGGTAACAAGCGTCGGAAGGGTAAGGCCGCGAAACGGAAGGTATTCGACGACGATGCTGCTGTGGAGGCGGAGGACCTAGCTGGCATAGACGACGGCGACGAGCGGTTTTACCAAGACAGGCTGGAAAGCTGGGTCAGGAGACGGCGGGCTGCGAGGCTGAAGGTCAAGGAGCGACATGGCTCTACCACGGCTGAGGAATTAGGTCAAGCCAACGTCAAGCCGGAGGAAGCAGAGGTGTTAGATTTGGACGACGTGGCAGAGCAGAAGGACGAGTGGCACATGCCGCACCCTACACGCACGGATGCCGAGTTCGAAGGTGGCTTCCGCATCCCTGGAGACATCTACCCTTCTCTCTTCGACTACCAAAAGACAGGTGTGCAGTGGCTGTGGGAGCTGTACTCCCAGCAGGTCGGTGGCATCATCGGCGACGAGATGGGGTTGGGCAAGACGATCCAAATCATCTCATTCCTCGCTGGATTACACTACTCAGAAAAACTAGACAAGCCCATCATCGTGGTATGCCCAGCAACAGTGATGAAGCAATGGGTCAACGAGTTCCATCGCTGGTGGCCACCCTTACGAGTGTCAATCCTCCACACAAGCGGGAGCGGTATGCTCGACATCAACCGCGAAGCGCGCAACGAAGACGACCTCGAAATGACCACCCACAGCCGCCGCAGCACCACCCACCAGACCAAAGGCCACAAAGCCGCCAAGCGCATCGTCGACCGCGTCGTCCGCGACGGCCACGTCTTAGTAACCACCTACAGCGGCTTGCAAACCTACGCAGAGCTCCTCATCCCGACCGATTGGGGCTATGCTGTGCTGGACGAGGGCCACAAGATCCGCAATCCAAATACGGCCATTACCATCTTCTGCAAGGAGCTCCGCACGCACAATCGTGTCATTCTGTCCGGCACGCCCATGCAAAACAACCTCACTGAACTCTGGAGCCTCTTCGACTTCGTCTTCCCCATGCGCCTAGGTACCCTCGTGAACTTCCGCACGCAATTCGAGATCCCTATCAAACAGGGCGGGTACGCCAACGCCTCGAATTTGCAAGTCGAAACGGCGATGAAGTGCGCCGAGACGCTCAAGGACACCATTTCCCCCTACCTGCTCCAACGCTTCAAAGTCGACGTCGCGGCCGATTTGCCCAAGAAGAGCGAGCGCGTGCTATTTTGCAAGCTTACAAAATTGCAGCGGGATGCTTATGAGTGGTTTTTGGCGAGCGAGGATATGCGGAGTATATTGTCTGGCAAAAGGCAGGCGTTGTATGGTGTGGATATCTTGAGGAAGATCTGCAACCATCCCGATCTCGTCGAGCACAAGACTCTATCAAAGAAAGCCGGATATGTCTACGGCTCTGGCAACAAAAGCGGCAAAATGCAAGTCGTAAAAGCCCTCCTAGAAATCTGGAAACGCAATGGCCACAAAACCCTCCTCTTCGCCCAACACAGAATCATGCTCGACATCCTCGAATCCTTCGTCCAAGGCCTCCCCGGCGGCTTCAATTACCGCCGCATGGACGGCAACACCAGCATCAAAGACCGGCAATCCCTCGTCGACGAATTCAACCGCGACCCGGACCTGCACGTCTTCCTCCTGACCACCAAAGTCGGCGGTCTCGGCGTGAATCTCACGGGCGCGGACCGCGTCATCATCTACGATCCGGACTGGAACCCCTCCACCGACATTCAAGCGCGGGAACGTGCTTGGAGGCTCGGGCAGAAGAGGGAGGTGGAGATCTACCGCTTGATGACGGCGGGCACGATCGAGGAGAAGATCTACCATCGCCAGATTTTCAAGCAGTTTTTGACGAACAAGATTCTGTGGGATCCGGGGCAGAGGCAGACGTTTCAGCTAAGGGATTTGCAGGATCTGTTTACGTTAGGGAAGAGTATGGAGGGAGGGGGGACGGAGACGGGGAGTATTTTCAAGGGGACGGAGGTCAAGCTCAGTGGGTCGGGCGGGAAGGTGAGGGACGGGGAGCAGAGTCTGCCTACCCCGCCTGAGGAGGAGGGGGAGGGACAGAGGACCGGGGTGGCGGCTGTAGGCGGTATTGCGGGGGTCTCGCGATTGGAAGATTACCGCGGTAACCCGGACGAAGACCACCAGTCCCACGACCCCGGCGGAGCTGGTACTGGTGCTGGTGCTGATACCGACTCCGGCCAAGCCAAAGCGGACCGCATGCTCTCCTCCATCTTCGCCCGCACGGGTGTGCAGAGCGCCCTCGAGCACGATGCCATCATCAACGGCGTCTCCGACGGTAGCGGGAGGAGAGTCGTGCGCGCAGACCCGGAGATTATCGCGCGGGAGGCGAGGAAGGTGGCGGCTGCCGCGGCGAGGGAGTTGCAGCGGGCCGGGGAGATCGCGCGGACGGTTCCTGCGGGGACGCCGACGTGGACGGGGGTTGTGGGGACGGCGGGGAGGCCTGATCAGCAGAGTCTGCGTCCGCTTGTTGGTGGTGTGAGGGGTGCTGGTGCTGGGAGAGGTGGGCGGGGCGGTATGAGAGGTGGTGCGGGTGCTGGCCCGAGCTCAGCAGCCGTCATGGCTAACCTAGCCTCCCGACAACTGCTCGGCGCAGGCGGAACAGCCGACTTCCCCGCCACCCCCTCATCCCAGACCTCAACACCCAACCACATCACCCGCCGACCCACGGCAGGCACCCAACAGCACGATCAACCAAAAGGCAAAAATTTCCTCCTCCTGATCCGGGACTTTTTAGTCGCGCACGACGGGAAAGCGTACACGCAGATGCTGATTGATCATTTCAACCGGTACTGCGGGACGGCGCAGCGGACGGCGGAGTTCAAGGAGATGCTGAAGAGTATTGCGGAGTTGGAGCGGGGGGGTAGGGGCAGGGGGAGGTGGGTTTTGAGGGGTAAGTATCGGTGATGAGAAGGGAGGGGTTGAGGGGGGTAGGTCTAATTTGGGTGGTGAGAAGTGATTATTGCCTGAGTTGGGTGGGCTGAGCTTAAGCACTACGATGCCTGCTCGTGCGCTGGACTGAAGTATTGGGGATATAGTAGCACAGTCCTGAAGCTGTTGAGGCTCGCTCTCCACTCGTGTGGCGCCTCCAACAATCTATGAACTCGCCTCCTCGTTGACCCACTCAATACGTGCTTGGTAGCTGCGAGATTCTACCCCCGTCTAGCACAGTGATGTTCCCGTTCATGTATGCCGCGGCAGCGGAAGCCATATACAGCACCGTTCCTACTATGTCGTCTGTGTTGCCCGTCCTCTCGGCTGGGATGATACTTCTTGACACGGTGCCCTATAGCAAGCCAGAATTGTCAATAATCTTGTGATAACAACGCTGTCCATTCTCAACCGGGACTGAACAGCACTCACCTCCTTCGTCGGATCCTCCCCCCCAGCCCCCAACGCCTCAATCAACCCCGCCGCCAAATCCGACGGAAACAGCCCCGGCGCCAACCCATTCACCCGAATCGAATACGGCACCAACGCCCCCGCCAACCCTTTCACCAAATGCGTCGCCGCCGCCTTACTCGCCGGATACGCCCCCACCAGCGCGGGAACCCTCAGGAACCCGGCAATACTCGTCGTAACAATCACCTGACTCTTCCTCCCCTCGCAATTCCCCTTCCGATTCCCAGCATCCAGAAGCTCGAGAAAGGCGAAAGTAGAAAACGCCACGGCGGTACTGTTCGTCGCGAACGTGGTATTCCAGTCCTCTGGCTCCAAGTCCTTGCATTTCCTGCGGAACTCCGCGACAGGGACATCAGTGGTGGAGACGCCGAGGCGCGGTTCCATGGAGCCGGAGTTGCAGCACAGGAGGTTGATGTACCCTGTTCCCCGTTCGATGTGCTCGGCCATCTGCCAGAGGGAGTCCTTGGAGGTCACGTCGCCGACGAGGGGGATGATGCGGTCTGGGGCCGATTGGGCCGCGGCGTCGAGTTTGTCTTTGCGGCGGCCGATGATGTAGATTTTGGCGGCCCCGGCGGTGGCGAAGGCTTGGGTCATCATTAGGCCGATGCCTGTTTGGAGATCAGCGATGATACTCGGTTGGTGAAGGATCCGTTATGGCTGGGGGGCTTGCCTGTGCCTCCGCCTGTGATGACCACGACCATGCCTTCGACGCTGAACAGCTTATGAGGAGCCGTCGTGGCCATGGTGAGAACGTCAATGGGGACAAGTCGAGAGACAGACGACTGAATAGCGAAGATGCAGCGAACTCGGAGCTTTTGACGTTATGTCGTTGGGAACCTTCGAATACCTAATGACGTTGTGTACGTACAACGGCAAAGGAAACGAAAATGAACTTTGGAAGATGAAGTCACTGATATGCCCCGAATTTGCAACCACGTTACGGAGACTGGAGTTAAGGTACAGCCAGAGGGCGTTTGGATTGTTTAGACGTCCAAAGCACTAGCCTTTACCGGTACTCATATGTACGGAGTTAAGCAAAGCGCTGTGTAATCGGAGGATCGGCGGGTTGCCCTGATAGTTGGAAAGCGTATCCCAGCACGTCGATCAACATCAATTCGATCTACGTAAGGACATCATGCACGTCCCACCTACGGCACACCTCCGCAGATCAAACGCCATCGCAGCGTTGACCGCAAGCAGCACACCCAGACCACTCCCACAACTTAGTTCATCTGCCTGATGAGCGCGTTGATATGCTCTTCCCGGTTGCCGAGATCACCACCCTCCACGAAATGCAAGAACTTCCTCGGCCTGAAACCACCAGTCGGGTTGCTGAGCTTGAATGGCCACAGGAAGCTGGACGCCTGCTTGAAGTTGGGGCCGACAGTGTAGATCTCGTGGATCAAGTCCTCCATGCAGACAATGCCGAACTTTCCGAGATGCTCCTCGATGAGCGCGTTGTCGGTGAGGGGGATGCGCTGCTTCTGCGACGTCTTGGCGTAGCCGCGCTTGTACACGAGCTCGCGCACGCTCTTGAGGTTGGGGTAGCCGTAGGCGACGAAGGGCTCGACGATCTTCAGCATCTCGCTGGTGGCCTTGGTGAGGCGGACGAAGATGCCATTGTTGATTTGGAGGAGACGAAGGAGCTGGAGCGTCTTGCGCTTCTTCGGGTCGATCTTGTTGATACCCTTGATGCGGACGACGAAGACCAGCTTGGGCTCGGCCGGGACGTAGTAGCTGCCCTCCTTCTTGGACACGCGGCCCAGGCGGATCTTCTCGCGCTCTGCGTCGCGGTACTCCTTGACGTAGGACTCGGCGCGCTTGAAGATCTGCTCGCGCTTCTTCTTGTTCTCCTGCGCAGATTGTCAGCAGACTGTGCTTTGATAGACATGCAGTGCGTGTTTGTGCGTGAGGATGCTCAGATCCGAAAGATGGTTAACAAAACGACATCATCGCCGTAGCTAGTCGAGAGTATGGGATGGTATCATCACCGTATCCGGCAGCACATCGCAGGGAGGGAGAGCATCGTACCTTCTTCTTCGTCTCGCGCTCCTCGGCCTTATCGGCACGCTCCTTCTCCTGGCTCTTGCGCTTCTTGAGCAGAGTCTCCGGGACAAGGATCTGGTCCTTGGTCGGGACGGTCCTACATCACTCATGTCAGTCGGTCCGCAAGGAGGAGCTTGCTTGGCTCTCCGGGCGAAGAATTGCGGCACAGTCGGTAGGCTGGCTCTCATGCATTCTCCGCTAGCACAGAAGTGTGTGCTTGATCGATGAGCTGTCCGAAGACGAGGCTCAAGCGACAAGACCTCGCTAGGCGAGATGACACCAAGCCATTGCTGGCTGGCAGTTTATACGGCCTCACATTCTGACGTGCCAGCATTGACTACGTGCAGGACTGAGGCCAGGTTGTGCGTTGAAGTGGCTGCATTGAAGCGAGCATCTTTCGAGGTTGAGCGGACCGACTGTGCTGCAATTTTCTTCACCCGGCGCGTCGGTGATGTTGAACATACGTCTTGACGCTATCCTGCGACTTCTGAGGGGCCATGGCGATGGTGTTGGCGGTGATGGTGGTGAAGGGAGTGGCTGTCGTGTCGTGAAGTGCAAGGGCGCTCGCTGCAGAATTATCTAGAGTGCGGCCTTGGCACTCCCGTCCCTTCGCCGGAGACCATGCCTCAGGCACCTAATACCAACATTCCCTCATCAACAATCATACCATCAACCCCTCATTCCCTTCCCATCAACTCCCCATGGCCTCCAACCGCCGCGGCGTAGGCCTCTCCGCCTTCACCACCGCGGCCATCGCCTCCGATCAATACGCCCGCCACGGCCACGCCCTCCGCACCTCCCACGCTGAAGCACTGGGCAACCAACTCGCCGTCTTCCAAGCCGCCCTGCACAACTTCTCCCTCACCCACGCCAAGGACATCCGCTCGAACCCCACCTTCCGCGCCGAGTTCGCGCGCATGTGCCATGCCATCGGTGTGGATCCGTTGGCGGGGAGTAATGTCAAGGGGGGCGGCGGCGGGGTGGGTGGAGTGGGGAATGGGAAGGGGGGTAGTGTGTGGGCGCGGATGTTGGGGAGTAGTGTCAATGACTTTTATTTTGAGCTGGGGGTGCGGGTCGTGGAGGTGTGTCGCGAGACGAGGGGGGAGAACGGGGGGATGATTGCTGTTACTGAAGTGCAGAAGCGGGTCACGAAAGGCAGAGCGGGGCTCGTGGGCGGGGGCATGGAAGTCACTGAGGACGATATTCTACGTGCGATTGAGAGTTTGGAGCCGTTGGGCGGCATGTTCAAGCAGCAGACGCTGGGTGGGAGTAAGTTCATTCGTAGCGTGCCGAAGGAATTGAACCCGGACCAGGCGACCGTGCTCGAGGTCATACAGGTGCTTGGCTATGTGACTATATCCATGCTTCAAGCGAATCTGGAATGGGAGCGCGCGAGAGCGATTGCGGTCATTGATGATCTCGTAGCCGATAGCCTGGTCTGGGTGGACTCGCAGGCCGAGGAGATGGAGTTCTGGAGTCCTGCCAGTCTTCACGAAGGAGGATGAAAGGAGTACAGGCAACCGCTTGCCTGCTCTCCTGCAATTGAGCCACTGCCCGCCCACAGCGACTCGGCACCGGAGCTGTGCACGCCACCGGAGCATGATTCGACTATTGGACGATCCGACGCACTTCTGACGTTCACGGCCCCGTTGAGAGATATAGCGGCTTCCCGCCGCTCGAACGTATCTTGGTGGCCAGGCCTGGGTCAAGTTCAATCCCCACCCTGCGTCGAGTACTCTGCTCCAAACAGCTCTTGGAAAAGCACGTCTCGGTCCCGATTCGCAGGAGTGAAAGATGGGCAGTACGACATTGTGAATTCCATGAAGGCTCGTCACGCTCTACGTGCCATTCAGCGCTTCGCTGAGCAGCGAGTCCTGCCTTCACGACGGTATCCGGATATTGCTGGTGGGATCGATGTTGAATATAGGACCGATCAGCCAAGCCCCGAATTTGATGCCGAGGGACGTACCAGCGTGGCGAATAAAGTGGCTGAAACAGCACTACTCCCTTTCACACCGACCGGATAGGACAGCTCGATACCCGCAGCTGAGTATGACCGCAGCACTCCCAAAGGCGGCAAGCGTCGAGATTCAACCGTAGCACCGCCTCCGGATGATCTCCGCTCAACTTCGACGACTTGCTCGTCTTCTACCTGTGCGAATGTGAGCAGAGCAACATAGCGGCGAGATTGAACTCATGGAGGTACTGCCGCACGAAAGGAAGTGTAGCCATCAGCTCACCTCCCGCCTCTGTCGCTCGTAGCAGAACAACTTGATGTTCGATCAAGGCTCTCGCAGCATTCACACACTACGATTTCTCATCTGCATGATCCGGTAAAGCCAGATACCGCTGGTACAGCACACACATCGCTTTCAGACGCGTGAACTCCAAGCCGTAGCGACCCGTACCCAGCTCCGGCGTGTCAAGCAAGGACTCTTCGAGCGACTTCATGCGCAGCTGGGGCGGGAGCTCCTCGCGTGCCTACTGCAGACGAGCGTCCATTCGCGCCACATCAGATGGATTTGGCGTGGTTGGTGAATGCGAGCAATGAATAATGTCGCCGAAGATGTGCGAGAGCTTACTGTAGACAACCGCAACCGTCATGGACATGTGATCTCGCAACGGCCGTGGGGCGGAATTGGATCGCACGCCAGATCTGCGTCGGTGTAATCCGACGCCGGCGCCGTATCCTACGTCAACAGATTGATGACGGAGATCAGACCGAGCTGGTAGCACATTTTGACATCAACTGGCATGGCAGGTAGAAGGGTCAAAAGTTCTCCCTTACTGTATACATTCGCGGTGCCGAATTGGATGTCGGCAGCGAGGACATTACCCTCTAGCAAGGGCGGGGAGTCGTCGTCCAACAGATAGTCGGGACTGCTTTGCAAATCAAAGTAGGCCTTCACCTCGGCAATATCTTCGATGATTGATTCCCAGTGCGAACGTCCGACGAAGTGAACACCACCCGTGTCAGTAAGTCGAAGCCTGCCGGTTGCTTGGGCCAGGACCTCGTTGGCGTCGTGGTGGTCATTGTAGGGACCCCCCGAACTGCCGAAGACCACTGACCTGCCGACAGGAGCGATCTGCTTCAGTTGATTGACAAAGGACTCCAGACGGTCATCTCCTCTGCATGAACTCGGCCTCCTGCTTGGCGGCAGTGTATCGCAGGCCTCGTTCCGTGTACGAGCAGTCTGCTTCCCGCGAGCGCTTGATGCACTGATCGCATGCCAGTATGTTGCGGTCACACCTCAACTTCGCTTGCCGACATGGCAAGCACGCAAGCTGCACTCTTTGCGGCTCGTTTCGAGTATGCTCGTCGGTCATGGTCACATGCAAGTGAGGATGAAGTGAGAAGGTTTGCCCAATCGGCTCATGTCCTGACTCGTGCTGTAGCGCTATCGATAGCGGTCGCCTTATTTGCTTGTGACGCGCGAACATTTTCTATCGCAGCTTGCATCTCCGCGCACTATTGCGACACATACAAGAACACAACTAACCCGCAAGACCTCACACACCTCTTCATACCAATTACACACACCATGGCCAAGGGAAAAGTATGCCTCGCCTACTCTGGCGGTCTCGACACCAGCTGTATCCTGCAGTATTTACTCGTGAGTCGCGTGCTCCACCAGCTCACCGCCCAGTATATTCCTTACTGACAACGCCATGACAGGACGAAGGATATGAGGTGATCGCCTTCATGGCCGATGTAGGCCAGGAGGAGGATTTCCAAGCGGCGAAGGAGAAGGCCCTCAAGATCGGCGCCAGCCAATGCTACATCGAGGACTTGCGCCGGGAGTTCATCGAAGAGCTATGCTACCCGGCAATCGCCTGCAACGCTATCTACGAGAGCGTCTACCTCCTTGGCACCTCTCTTGCCCGTCCGGTCATCGCCCGCGCTCAGATCGCAGTAGCTCAGAAAGAGGGCTGCTTCGCCGTCTCCCACGGCTGCACCGGCAAAGGCAACGATCAAGTCCGCTTCGAGCTCGCCTTCTACGCCCTGCAACCCAGCATCAAGGTCATCGCTCCCTGGCGCGACCCCGTCTTCTACAACCGTTTCAAGGGCCGCAACGACCTCCTCGACTACGCTGCCTCCAAGCACATCCCCGTCACCAGCACGAAGAGCAAGCCCTGGAGCATGGACGAGAACCTCGCCCACTGCTCCTACGAAGCCGGTATCCTCGAAGACCCCAACACTAGCGCACCCGAGGACATGTGGAAACTCACTGCCGACCCGACCAAGGCGCCCAACGAGCCCGAAGACTTCACGCTCCACTTCGAAAAGGGCCTCCCCGTCAAGCTGGAGAGCAAGCAAGAAGGCACCAAGACCGACCCCGTTGACCTCTTCCTCACCGCAAACACCATAGCGCGCCGCCACGGCGTGGGCCGCATCGACATCGTCGAGAACCGCTTCATCGGCCTCAAGTCCCGCGGCTGCTACGAGACCCCGGGCCTCACCATGCTGCGCTCCGCCCACATCGACCTCGAAGGCCTGACCATGGACCGCGAGATCCGCGCCCTCCGCGATCAATTCGTCACCTTCGCCTACGCCAAGATCCTGTACAACGGCCTCTACTTCTCGCCCGAGCGCGAGTTCCTCGAGACGTCCATCACGGCGTCGCAGAAGAGCGTGAATGGGGCGGTGAGGTGTCGGGCGTACAAGGGCATGTTCAGCGTGGTGGGGAGGTGGAGCGATACGGAGAAGCTGTATGATGAGAGTGAGAGCTCGATGGACGAGATTGGGGATTTCCAGCCGCAGGATACGACGGGATTCATCAGCGTGAATGCCATTAGGTTGAAGAAGTACGGGAAGGCGAAGGAGGAGAAGGGCGAGTCGCTCGTCAAGCACTAGGCTTCGTAGAGTGGGATGACGCGATGATGGACGAAATTTTGGCGTTTGATCAGCGGTGGCTGACGGATCTTTCGCCAGCGCGATTGCGACTGGTGGTATAGACATTTTCACATCTGCCAAGTACCCTTCGCTCTCATCACCTCCCCTCCACTCTAGTAGGCGCCCAATTCTTCAACCACAACCTCGCCCCATCCAGATCCCCGCCCTCTGCCTCCAGAGCTCCCATGCACCACTCAAGCGCATACCCGCCCTTCCCCACGGGCCCCCCATCCTCCGCCGCCAGCATCCCAGCCATAATCCGCAGCCTCTGACTCTTCTCATCCGCACAAAAATGCAACGGCGAAGTCCCCGAACCCTTCGCCAACCCCTCCAGCCACGGCTTCACCATCGGCAAAGCCTCCTTAGTCGACACACTCGCACCCTCTACCCCCAAGTTCCCGCGCCCAGTCTTACAATACTCGTTCCGACACCACTTCCGTCCACACCCCGTAACAAGCTGCTGCAAATACCTCCTCTCAATCCGCCTGCGCAGCGCCTTCCCCTCGGGATCAAGCATACTCACGTACAACGGTCCGAAACACACACTACACAGCCCGACATCATTCCCAGACCCCTGCCCCATCCGCGATCCCGCGCGAGTATCCCCGGATCTGGAACACCCATCTATCGTGCGTCCGCAGTTGACATTCCGACATGGCTGCGGCGGCGGGCGGGAGAAGCGATCGAGATCGTGGTTGCGGAGGTGGATCTCCATGTCCCGGAGCCGGACGATTTTGGCGCAGAGGTGGCATTCGGTTGTGCGGGCGCCGTCGGCGAGTTCGTGGGGTGTTAGGCCGGAGAGCAGGGCTTCGGCGTTGGGGAGGTCTGGGTCGCCTTCTTGGGGGACTTCGAGGTGGCAGAAGCGGCAGAGGATGAGTTTGGCGGGGCAGGTGGTGGTGCGGTGGTGCGCGAGGGCTGGGAGGGTGGGGAAGGTCTCTTGGGTGGGGCAGTCGGGGCAGCGGAGGATGGAGGGGGGGTGGAAAAGGGTGGAATGTTTGTGGTGCGAGAATGGGGTGTCGCCGTGGGCTGAGTCGTGTGGGCAGTGCCAGTGCTGTTCGAATGCTGGGGAGCGTTTCTGGAAGACCTGCCCGCAGCCTTTGGGGCATAAGATGTTGTTGCGGAGGCAGAAGTTCTCGTGCAACATGAGGGTGCGTCCGGGGATCCATTGGTGGCAGTTCTTGCAGCGTACGTCGCCTTCGCTGGTTTGGGTAGATGCATCGATGGCCTGGTTCGGTACATCTGGATGCCACGCACGAAGTGTGAAGTGTCTGGGCCGTGGTAGATCGCTGCCTACGCTCGGGTTGCCATTCGCCTCCTCCTGGGGCGGGCTGAAAGCGTGGATGGTCACATAGAGCGCCTCGGCACGTTCGACCTCAATGTTGCTAGGTTCCAGTCTTATCCGCTTCCGCGGCCGGCCATCAAAGTCTGCGAACACGTACTCGTCCACTCGAGGCTTGCTTCGCTGAGTTGCCGAAAGCGGGTTCACAAGCAGGTCAACGTCATCATCCTCGTCCGTGACAGAGAGCTCCAGCTCGAGCGGCTGTGTCTTGCTCCATGACGACAGCTGAAAGTCGACATACTCGCCAGGCAAGACTTGGCCTTCCTGTGCCCTGAAAATGTCTAGCTCGCCGCCCGGAGAGCTCCCCTGGTCCGTGCCGGGTGCTTTAGTCATCCTGGCCGCTATGCGCTTCAGCGTCTCACGCGCCTGCTCCTCGTTCAACGCCTCAATATCCACTTCCAGGTCGGTATCTACGACGCAGATGCCGTCTGCGTCCGGCTTGAAGCCATCCACCAGAAAGCGGAATTCCTCCTTCTTGCCACCAATACCTCGACCACCCGGGACAATCAGTACCTCGCCATTTGTGAGCGTCGTATAGTTCTGCCGTAGGTACTGCTCCAGTAACGCTTTCCAGTCTTCCGGGTTATACCCAGCCTCCAGCGGCCGTAGCTTGACAAACGTGCCTTTCGGCAACTGCTTTGCGTGTATCGTGATGGTCGGGCCATGCGCCATAGTCCCGTCGCCTGTTTCCTCTCCATCCACCACCATCGGATCTTCCCTCGTCCCTTCTTCTTGCGTCAACGCAAGTGTCTCCCTGAGAAACGGGCTCAATGCCACCTCGCCCTCCTCCGCCGAGAACTCCCGAATGCCCGCATACACCACCTTGCCATTCTCCGGATTAACCAAGCGGAACGTCAATGGGTAAGGCAGTTGCTGGCGCTGATCCTGGTATGGCGACTCTGCCTGCCGATAAGCGGAGTAAGTGGAGTAGTTGAATGGGTCGAAGGTGGGGAGGTTGCTTCGCGATCGCTCCGCCGCGAGGTCCGACGATGCTGATAGCAGCGCCTCAAGCGCGGAGGGTGGTAGCAAGATCTTGTCGCCGCTGAGGAGTGTATGGTGCCTTTGCGACAGCGTATACTGTGCCGACCATTTGAGCGATGGTTGAGGCGGTTCAGCCATGGTGGCGATTATGGCTCTCAGTCAGGTAGGACTGAGGTTGTTCTTCGTCTCTGTGTCAGTAGATGTATCCTTCCATAGCGACTTGTGGCAGTGCGACGTACCTTGAGGAGGCAAAAACTTCGAGAACCTGCGATCGTACCTGTCATCACAAGCGCCTAAGCACGGACCTTTATCTCATATGAGTAAGCAATTCAGAGAGACATATAAGGATAATAGGAGGCCCCATCCTAGTCCTATAAAATGAAGACGTGAAGACGCCCGTCTGCCAAGGTCATATCAAGGTGTTGAGACAACAAAGCCCCGGACGGATCCCGGATTGGTTATTAACACCTTGATTACGACTATCTGAGGGTGGCTAAACGATGCGCAGCTTCATGAGACCAACATCGCTCTCCTCGCCTAGGAAGGCGGCAATTGCGTCGTCGAGGGGCGCAGAGAACATGCCGACTCTAACGTACATGCCTTCCGTCCCCTCAACAGGCTCCAACAGAAGGCCCCATACCTTCGCCCTCCTCAAGTCTTTCTGGGCTCGGTACGGAAGGACTATCACCTGTTGTCGTCTGATCGCAGGTAGCAAGTCAAGGCGAAGGCCATGAACGCATTGAGGATCTCCTTCGACGCCCTGCAACAGAAGTCGAGCCTCTCTCGGCTCGGTCTTTCGCAACGAGGCTCGATGAGAAGGAGCCTCGACCATCGCAGATATCGGACGACCACCTATGAGAAGACTACCTCCTTTCACCTGTCCAAAAGCTCTGCCCGAGACCGTTTCCACGCAGACATCCAGAATTTCAGCCAGCAGAACCGTCTTTGATCCCGATTGCGACTCGGACCCATAATGCTCGCCGAAGACCACACCCCCGACGATAGAAACCCACGACCATGAAGGGGCAACGTAGCTGTCACTGCGTCTGGCATCTTGTCCCTCGAATAACATACCAGTAAGCTACAGTATAAGGTCTCACTTCCACAAACCAGCTAGATACTCATCCTGCATCCAACCATGCAGCTTCTACACCAGGCCCGCAATAGCAACCACTTATCCGTGTCGAAGGCCAAGGCACAGCAAGTATACATTGCCACCACACGTCGCCGTATGAGACCCGCGCTGTGCAGCTCATCCGGTCCGTGCCTATTCAATGCCGCTAGGAGGGGCCCGGAGAAATCGGCACCGTAAGCCGTACTTTCTGGGGGACGTCCAGCAGGACACGCTTCGTATGCTGTCGTATCCCGACACTGCCAAAAGACTCCGTCATCGGTGAATTGGATTAGTCTACGCGATAACAATCGTTCCTGGAGGATCCAAGCACGACGGTACAGCGATGCGTATTCGGCGTTTTCCCTGAAGCGCTTCATCTCGAACAGTTGGTACGTCTGCGGCTCCATCCCATGCCACTGGGCACGAACGAATGACAGCTGTACAGACTCTGCACGACTCGGCAGAAATGCTCATGCATGTTGCGTGCGCGAGCGGCAGCAATGGTACATTTGGCGTTTTCGTATACCAGATGCATCATCTCTGCTTGTTGCTTCCAGTCCCCCACGGAGTCCTGCAGAATGCACAGCGTGTCAACCCAGAGATGGATTAAGCCCAGCGCCACGACTACCTCGGCTGCATCTCTCAGAGTCTCAGGCAAAGTAGACGAGTCTACGCCTTCCGTAAGAGTGTGAAGGTTGTCTTGAGACAGCTTGATGCCATGGGCATCACCCCATCGGTGGCTCAGTGCTGCATATGAGGAGGCTTCCTCGGTCCAGCTTGAAGACTGATCGGTGAGAAGTTTGACAAGATACGATTGGCCGTGCGGCTCTTTCTCAATGCGCAAGAGGCGGCTCGGTCGCCAAAGCCGCGGTAGTTGGCAAGCACCATGCGTTGCCTCGCAATCATGCAACCATCGGCGCAACTCGTGCCACATCTGGTCTCTCCGAGAAATATACAGAGTCGTTGAATCCTCCACATCCGGTCGGTCGTCATCCCTGACAGGCTGCAGCTCGAAGCTCCATTGAAAGCGACTCTCCTCCTCCGCAGTCGCATCCCCTTTCCACCGTACGTCCAAGTTGAACGTTAGGCAACCAGAAGCGCTGTGAAAGTAATACAAGACAGTCGCTGTGCCATCCGCATCGTCTGGAACATGCTGCCTGAGGAGCCTGCAGATGCAACAACTGTCCTCGGTGGTCGAAGAGTGGAGCGCAGTCGAAGACCATGTGTAAGTGCTTGGAGGCCAGTACGTCTCGGCGTTCAGGAACGATTCACCCTTGAACATCACTTGACATGAGCTGCAGGCCATGGCCGAGAAGAGAGCAGCGGGGGTGATCCGTAAGTATCAAAAGTGAGTTGGACGGATGATGGGTACAGGTACCTACAGGATGAGGTGTCTGGCGCTCGAAATCAGATGGTCGGGATGAGAGGCCGCCAAGATAAGATGTCAAAACACATAGAGCAGACAGCGGTTCATCTGACGGCCGTTCTTTTATCTCCTCCGCAGCTATTCAAAGTGCCTAAAGGAAGATACATATATATGTGGATGAGGTCAAGTGCACGTGGTGGTGGAGTTGGAACAGCCTCGATCATGACTAAGCACATGGCTCGGTTATACCAGTATGCCGAGGCTCTTCGCTCGCTCTCCACTCCATAAGCACTCCGGTTGACAGTAGCCGTATCGACGTCGCTGTTCTGTCTGGTAGACATTGCGAGAGTAGGTCTGTCTATCATACTTCCTCCTCCTCCACTCACCTCCACACCTCTCAACAGCAAATATGGCGAGCAAGCGGGTTGAGCAGATAGCCGCCCATCTGAACTTCCCCAAGGGCATGCTCAATGGCCAAGTAGCTATAGTTACCGGGTCAGGACAGGGCATCGGCGCAGAGACCGCAAGACTGTTCGCCAACGAGGGTGCGAAGGTCGTCATCTCCGACATCGATGCCGGTGAGTCCGCGCCTGCCCGCCGTCGACGAGGTCGGCTATACTGATCTCCCCGTTTAGCCAAGGCAAAGAAAGTCGCCGAAGACATCAATGCCTCTGGCGGCAAGGCTCTAGCCATACCCGGCGATATGCTGGACGACAAGTACCTCAGCGAGTTGGTAAAGAAAACAGCAGAGTTCGGCAATGGCAAGATCCACATCATAGTGAACAATGCAGGTTACACATGGGACGGCGTGATCCACAAGGTAGGATGAGACAGGCTGTATGACCACCAGGCGTCCCCTAACACTCCTTAGACCACCGACAAGCAATGGGATACAATCATCGCCCTCCACAACACCCAACCCTTCAAGCTCGTCCGCGCCGCCGCTCCCTACTTCCGCGTCAAAGACGGCGAACCCCGCTCCGTCGTCAACATCTCCTCCACCTCCGGCCTACACGGCAATGCCGGCCAAGCCAACTACGCCCTCGCGAAAGCCGGCGTGACAGGGTTGACCAAAACCATCGCGAAGGAATGGGGCCCGGCATTCGGCGTGCGCGCCAACACTGTAGCGTTCGGGCACATCATGACCCGCCTCACGGCTGCGAAAGAGGAGGGAGCTTTCGTGACTACTCCAGATGGGCAGAAAGTGGCGCTGGGGATTCCGCAAGCGCAGAAAGCGGCTCGGGAAGATGGCAACGCGGCTTTCAAGGATATCCCGCTCGGGCGGCCGGGGACTGCGACGGAGGCTGCGAGCGCGATATTGGCGGTGGTGAGCCCGCTGTTCAGCTATGTTAGCGGGCAGACGTTGAGCGTAACTGGTGGGAGGAATATGTAGGCATCGCAAAGACACTCTTGCAGCTTGCTCGTGCTTGTTGTTCCACGTTAGTCTTACTAGTGCGCATACCCATATGTGTTTTTAGTCGCACGTGTCTGAGGTGTGACAGACAGCGTTGCTGTCTCTGCTGTGCTTTCTCCACTTTTCCGCCGCTCCTGCCGGATTAGGCTCGTGCTTCAGCAAACTTAGAACTTGGAACACCTTGTCTGAACCGTACTCCATGACAACACTTGTTTTGCAGCGCCGCTACGGTCAGCGCTCACAGATTAGCTGCTATGGAAAGTGCCACTATGCTGCCTACGACCTTAATTGATCTCCTCAGTAATGCTATCGTCCTGCGGCAAACAGCGCCCTACTTGCCGGTTTCGAGCCTCGTCGCGCTGTCCGCAACGTGCCGGACATTCCGGGACATCATCACTACGCAAAAGGACGTCTGGCGTTACTTGGACCTGACCAAGATTGCGCCGATCGACTCCTCTCCGATCGATGTCGGCGGGGTGACATGGCGGGCAGAGCGGATGGATGAAAGTCTTACTGAAGCCGACTTCTACGCTGGACCGCTACGAGGAATCTGCTCTCATCTGCACCAGAGGCGCATCCTACAGTTTGTGCAAACTCTGGTTCTGGACGGCCTTTCCGTGCCGACCGACCTCGTCAGGGAGATTGTGACGGAGGACAGCCACTACAATGTCCGGGTCTTGAGCATTCGAGAGGCGAAGCATCTGAACCAATCAATCCTGCAGCACATGCTTCGATACATCGTCCGGCCGACGCGAGCAGAAGGTACTCCGAAGCTGAAAGCGCTGTACTTCTTCGGGTCCAAGGACGCGGCACGGTATATGATCGGCCAACAGCAGAGGCTGGAGGGCTCGCAAGCTCTGGGTGTCATGGCATCTGAAGGAGCGCAGATCGGTGCGGAGTGGAACCAGCGCTCCTCTGATACGTTGTCTACATCTCTGGGCGACGAGGAAACGAAGTGGTACAGTGCCACAGGCCGCGCGCTCCGTAAACCGCAATCGGACTGGCCATACACGCTCGCGGCATGCAGTGGCTTAATCGCCTTCGACGCAGTACTCTGCCGAGGACCACGACACGACATCACCAAAGTGCAGAGCCAGGACTTCCTGCAGCCGACTATAGCGACGGTCGCTCTAGGCCCTACGGGCTGTGAGATCTGCCACACCTGTCCCGAAAGCCCTGCCGTATTCGGCCACAGCCCAGAGTCGGCATTACCTCTCCTAGGTCCAGTGCCATCGCATGCTTCGAACGTACGAGCGGCCCAGTACCCTCACCTCCGCTGCTCCGACGGCAGCATGCCCAAGCTCATCCTCCGCTGCGAAGACTGCCTGCGCGGCCGCTGGTGCGAGCGCTGCAATCGATGGTGGTGCGAGGACTGCTACGAGGAGCCTGTCTCGCGCGTACACCTCCGCACAGAACTGCAGCAGATCGAGACGGGCGAAGACCTGCAGCGGAATGGGTGGACCGGAACAGCTCCCGGGCAAGCGGTAAAGGTATACTCCAAACTATGCGTTGAGCACTGCCTTGTGAGCGAGATGATGTCCGGTGCTGGGAGCAATGGCATGTGGGGCTGATGTTGTTGGATGTTGGCAGCAGAAGAGAGTATGCTCCAGCCTCTACCCAGCTTCTCGATCGGACCCTTCTCGCTCCGTTCCACTTACCGACTAACGTCCATGCAGAGCATCGGAGTGCATCGAGACTGCTTTGGCTGCGGCCGCACTTGTGAGGGCTGTGCGGCTCTGCTCACGAGACGATGCCGCAATTGCACGACACCATACTGTTTGGCTCATGACGAAGGATGCTCCGCTGTCGAGGTACGTCGATTGCATCGTTACTGCACTGGTAGGATGTGGCTGATGATCGTCAGTGTGCTTGGTGTAGCAGAAGCGGACGACGCACGCGAGAGCTGTACTAGATGAAACTTCCGTCTCGTGCTGCTGCATCCGATACTGGTAGTCAACGAGACTACATTCTCGTCGAAGAGGGAACAGTCGCCGCCGTTAAGCCCGTGCCAATAGTCACTTCCGAGACGAGAAATGGTAGGGTGGCGGAGGCAGTGGTAGTGGAGAGACGGCGAAGATGCCATTGCTTGCAGTAGTGTACAATGCTCGATAAGGTGGATACTAGGGAGGATCATTGGAAATATCAACGCCGATCATGCTGCGTGAAGATGGAATAGCAGAATCAAGGCTGCCTGTCCGCTCCTCCTTGGCCTGCAGGAAGATAGTCAGCAAACTGCGAAACGGACTCGGAGGACATCACTCCTCATGAGCAGAAGCTCGTACCTGACCAAAACTCTTTCCCGACCTTGTCTTTCTCGACGTCTTCATCCCGAACCTTCTCACTCGCTTTCTCAGCCCTCTGGTCCATTTCCCGGTTGTGCTTCTGCACGTCCTCCGAAGCCTCGTGCTCCTTCGGCGGCGATTCGTTCAGGATCTTTGGTTGGGCGCCTTGCGTACCTTTGCTGTTGTTGCCGCCCGACTGCTGCTGCTGCTGCTGCGAGCTGCTGGCGTCCTTTTGCTGGCCTGACTGCTGCGAGCCTCCTCCCGCTGCTGATGGCGGTGCTGGGCCCGGGTGCTCGAGGCCCTCCGAAGGGTTCTTGCCGGTCTGCTCGTGTGGCTTCTGGCCTGGTGGAGCGCTTTCGCCGGAGCCGTAGTCGCCGGCGGTGCGGGTTGTGGAGGTGGTGAACGTCGCGCGAGGGGTAGTGCGGGCGATTGGGCGGAGGAGCGGTTGGCGGGCGGCGCGTAGGAACGACATGGTTGATGATCCGGTGTCGTGGAGCGATGTTTGTATGTTTGTTTGTTACCTTGGTGTTTCTTCTCGAGCCTCAATGACCCGGTCGTGAGCTCGTCGAGCTATGGCCATGTCTCGACGTCATGTGCACGGCTCGGCTCGCTTCATCTTTATGTTTGTAGCCCCGTGGACATCTCTGTCCACCTCCTCACCATAGTCTTGACTTCAATTTCTATGCACCTGCTCACTGCTGACAACAATCCCTACACTCTGCAAAGGACTAGGACCGTTGGCGGCGCATAGTAGCTTCGGCCTTGCGTAGCAGCTTCGGCCTTGCGATGACCATCTGAAGCCGACTGAGGGCCTAAAACACATGTACTGAGATACCGACAACGCGACGGGCGACCTATGGCGTAACAAGAAGGATTGTGACCACTCGCCGAGCATGCACGGCCCGGGACTCTCTTCGATCAATCGTCCGTTCCACGACACCTCGATGACAGTGAGAGTCCAATGTCAAAATCCTCCCGCCTCAACTGCTTCCGCTGACGCCAAACGCCGTTCCGACAAAGACGACTTGGACGCTTGCGAGTGCCACTGTGACCGCAAAGATCTCGGGGGAGCTGGCTGCGGCGAAGATCTTCAATATCGTGGCAAGGAGTATACCGGATCCGACGATGAAGATCAAGCGCCACAACGAGGAGCCGATGAAGTAGAGGATCACGATCGAGCCTGAAGGCAACTTAGAAGCCACGACTACCTTCAGGACAGACGCAACGAAGTAGAGGGAAGCTCGTGGCCCCCGCGTTTGCACAGAGAAGGCAGTCTCTTCGTCGACCGGCATCTGTGGCCTGAAGGCCTCCGTCAGCGAACAGTCGATGCTTGAGACGACTTTGCGACTCCATCACCTTGCGTCGATCTCATTGGAACCAGTCCCGGAAATTGCACGTCCGATCCCACCAACCATAGAAGCCGAGCTGTATGAGCGTGGCAGTGAACCACAGCGTAAAGGGATTCAGCGTGTCCGAGTCCCACTGCGGATTAATCGACACGAAATCGTTCTGCACGGACTTTCTGCCGTCGCTGTGCACTGCGTATACAGTGTTTTCTGGATGTTTGCACCAGTTGGGCGTGTGAGCCTTTAACGAGTGGACGAAGTCCCAGATGGTGTTCACGCATTCAACGTTTGCGGGTGGTATGCTGTGCAGCTGACGCTGAGACAGCAGGAGTCCGTTATACTTGTCCAAGTGGTCGCTGGTCTGCTGACGCTTCTCCCGCATAACGTACCCTGGCGTGCCAGCAGCTGCTGTGAAACCGTCGTTCACATTGTAGCGCAGGTAAGATTCTTCGCTGTATTTCAGCTCCATTTTGTGAAGCTGATGCTCCATATGCACTAGTCGCATTTGCTGGAAGAGCAGCATTCGAGCGTTCAGGAGCGGCGAACCTCTTGTAGATGGCGTAGCCCTTTGTCGATGCGAGAAAGGAGGCGAGCTTGGGATATCCGTCTAGGGCACCGGTGTCCACGCGCCAAAGGGTCGATTCGTCCATGGAGAGGGTAGACCCAGACGAGCCATCGTCTGTCGAGGACTGGGATGAATGCGCAGTTGGCGTTTGCTGGATCGAAGGCAGTTTTGCCCTTTCCAATAACGATGGCAGCTTTGATGAATCGATTCCCACTAAGTCTTTCTCATGGATCCGGGAGTTCCTGGCGTGCGACCAGATCCAGCCGATGGACCAAGAGAGCCTCCAGTGCGACGAAATTGGGATGGAGAGCGACAGAGACCCACACGTAGCGCTGGGGTTCTTATTGACGATTCACCTTAGTGTCATGCCAACGATCTATCCGCCAGTGAGTATACCATGGGAGCCGCGCGCTACGAGTGCGACGATCACATCCGCCACTATTGCCGACAAGGCTGGCAGGATGTGTACGCTACAGACGGACAGGCACGAGCGCCACGGTAAACGAATTACAGACTCTTGGGGAAACCCGCTGGCTCAATCCTATACTTTGGTCTTTCCAAATAGAAAAGCGGTGGTAGTATGATGAACATGCACGGCTGCTCGCATCCAGTAGTTTTCTTTTCCAAAAAGGATACACCGGTACACATCTCCGCCGCTTTCGAAGATCACGCGGTTCCCGAAGGTTACACAACATCGTCAGCACATGGCAAGCTCAGCCCTGAACAGTGGTGCGTCGCCATCATTGGTTGCCCACCTCCCACCTCCCTCGAGACAGGCTGCATCAAAGCAGTGCTAACAGCCTTCACGTATAATCTGCCAGGCCACTCACGAAGGCCGCCGTCCTGCTATCGAGGCTTGCGACGGCTACTCGAGGCTTTTCATGGGCGCTAGAGGTTATGCCGCGCAACCAGCGGCAAAGGTCTGTAACGCCTCCCGAAGGATGTGTCGGTCAATAGCAAAGGTCAACCGGCTTCCGCCTGAGACTCTCTCACGTTATGGCGCCCTTTCCGAAGCAGCCATTTTCCCGTCGATGGACGATGGACGATGGACGATGGACGAGGCAGATTTATCGGGGTTGACTCTTTGAATAGTTAGTACTGCGCTTGCGCTCTCGACGAAGTGTTCGGCTGTGTACTGTGTCGTGGGGGAATGAGACGCGGCCATTCTAAAAGCTGCATCGCCGGAACGGACAGGTGGAGTTGATCTCTTATAGTACCGATCGAAGCAACCGCAGATGGTCTTGGAAGCAGCTTTGGGGTATTTTTGAGCCAGCTTCGATATGTGGTTGATGCTCTTCTGTATAGACACGTCTATAGACTGTAAGCTCTATGGGTCATGACTCGGCTCTACGCCTCGGCGCATACAACCATCTAAGCCACGTCGTCACAACTTGCTCGCCTCGCCCAGGAACTCCTTGCTGAACGGATAGTCGATGTATCCGTCCGGTGACTCCGCCTTGTAGAACGTCTTCCTGTCGTACGGTGCAAGCTCGATCCCGTGCTGTATCCTGAACGGGAGATCTGCCCAGGGCGGAGTGCATTAGCAATGAGTCTCTCGCATACAGGGGATGTCCTCCAGCCTTACCAGGGGTACTGATGAAGGCCCTGCCAAATGCGATGCACACATTCTCCGCCGTGTACACCTCGCTGACAGCCTTCTTCGCTTTCTCCGCGTCAAATCCTCCAGCGAGGATGATCGGCGCTGAAACTCCCCAGACTTCGGCGAGCTTGTCATTGCTTCGCAGAGCGAAGGATATCAGCCATCGATGTCTCGCCCACAAGGGTATCATCTTCCTGACTTACTTCCCAGTCACAGTGGCGTACTCGGCATCCACGGCACTCTTCCCCGACGTCCGAGACTCCACCAGGTGCAGGTAAGCGAGCTTCAGCTTCTTGAGCTCTTCAAGAATGTAAGAGAACTGCGCAATGGGCTCTTGCATGCCCATGCCTTGGAACTTCGACCACGGCGATAGTCGCATACCCACTTTCTTGCTGTCGCTACCACATGCCTCAATGACGGCTTTGGTTACTTCGAGCCCGAAGCGTGCTCGGTGCTCGATAGACCCGCCATATCCATCTGTTCGGCGGTTGCTGACGTCTTGCCAGAACTGTTCGGAGCGAGTGGTGTTAGTCGTTATCAGCTCACGCATGGATTGTATCACGCAGTCTCACCTGATCGATGAGGTAACCGTTCGCTCCTACGAGACGTTAGCACAGTAGACACCGTAGATCCTGGATAGCATGTACCATGAATCTCAACGCCATCGAACCCAGCCTTCATCGAATTCGACG
>NAJQ01000068.1:42465-67506 GCA_005059865.1 Friedmanniomyces simplex
GATTCTTCGCTGTATTTCAGCTCCATTTTGTGAAGCTGATGCTCCATATGCACTAGTCGCATTTGCTGGAAGAGCAGCATTCGAGCGTTCAGGAGCGGCGAACCTCTTGTAGATGGCGTAGCCCTTTGTCGATGCGAGAAAGGAGGCGAGCTTGGGATATCCGTCTAGGGCACCGGTGTCCACGCGCCAAAGGGTCGATTCGTCCATGGAGAGGGTAGACCCAGACGAGCCATCGTCTGTCGAGGACTGGGATGAATGCGCAGTTGGCGTTTGCTGGATCGAAGGCAGTTTTGCCCTTTCCAATAACGATGGCAGCTTTGATGAATCGATTCCCACTAAGTCTTTCTCATGGATCCGGGAGTTCCTGGCGTGCGACCAGATCCAGCCGATGGACCAAGAGAGCCTCCAGTGCGACGAAATTGGGATGGAGAGCGACAGAGACCCACACGTAGCGCTGGGGTTCTTATTGACGATTCACCTTAGTGTCATGCCAACGATCTATCCGCCAGTGAGTACGCCATGGGAGCCGCGCGCTACGAGTGCGACGATCACATCCGCCACTATTGCCGACAAGGCTGGCAGGATGTGTACGCTACAGACGGACAGGCACGAGCGCCACGGTAAACCAATTACAGACTCTTGGGGAAACCCGCTGTCTCAATCCTATACTTTGGTCTTTCCAAACAGAAAAGCGGTGGTAGTAAGATGAACATGCACGGCTGCTCGCATCCAGTAGTTTTCTTTTCCAAAAAGGATACACCGGTACACATCTCTGCCGCTTTCGAAGATCACGCGGTTCCCGAAGGTTACACAACATCGTCAGCGCATGGCAAGCTCAGCCCTGAACAACGGTGCGTGGCCATCATTGGTCGCCCACCTCCCACCTCCCTCGAGACAGGCTGCATCACAGTAATGCTAGCAGCCCTCATCCATAATCTGCCAGGCCACTCACGAAGGCCGCCGTCCTACTATCGAAGCTTGAGACGGCTACTCGAGGCTTTTCATGGGTGCTAGAGGTTATGCCGCGCAACCAGCGGCAAAAGTCTGTATCGCCTCCCGAAGGATGTCTCGGTCCATAGCAAAGGTCAACCGGCTTTTCGCCTGTTCAAAACCGAACAGGTGAACCTCGAGTTGCTCCTCGCCAGCAGCCGGACTCGCATCCTCATCAATGGCAGTGATACACCAACAAACAAGCTTCACCTTCGCTTCGCCATCAAGACGACGGCAGGTCAACATAGAAGGCTCGCACACGCCATGATGCTCGCGCAGCTCGTCCGGATACGCATCGAGTTCGACGCCCGGTGGAGCACGAGTAGTCATCGTGAGCGGAAGAAGGCGATACCGATTGCCTGTCTCTTCGGTGACCTCCCGCATGGCGGCTGCAGCCTGAGACTCTCTCACGTTATGGCGCCCTTTCCGAAGCAGCCATTCTCCCGTCGATGGACGATGGACGATGGACGAGGCAGATTTGTCGGGTTGACTGTTTGAATAGTTAGTACGGCGCCTGCGCTCTCGACGAAGTGTTCGGCTGTGTACTGTGTCGTGAGGGAATGAGACGCGGCCATTCTAGAAGCTGCATCGCCGGAACGGACAGGTGGAGTTGATCTCTTATAGTACCGATCGAAGCAACCGCAGATGGTCTTGGAACGAGGTATGCTTGAGCTACGTTCGATGTGTGGCTGATGCTCTGTTGTATAGACAGGCCTATGGACTGTAAGCTCTATGGGTCATGACTCGGCTCTACGCCTCAGCGCATACAACCATCTAAGCCACGTCGTCACAACTTGCTCCCCTCGCCCAGGAACTCCTTGCTGAACGGATAGTCGAGATATCCGTCCGGTGACTCCGCCTTGTAGAACGTCTTTCTGTCGTACGGTGCAAGCTCGATCCCGTGCTGTATCCTGAACGGGAGATCTGCCCAGGGCGGAGTTCGTTAGCCGTGGTTGTCTTGCATGCAGCGGATATCCTCCAGCCTTACCAGGGGTACTGATGAAGGCCCTGCCAAATGCGATGCACACATTTTCCGCCGTGTACACCTCGCTGACAGCCTTCTTCGCTTTCTCCGCGTCAAATCCTCCAGCGAGGATGATCGGCGCTGAGACTCCCCAGACTTCGGCGAGCTTGTCATTGCTACGCAGAGCGAAGGATATCAGCCATTGATGTCTCGCCCCCAAGGGTATCACCTTCCTGACTTACTTCCCAGTCACCGTGGCGTACTCGGCATCCACGGCACTCTTCCCCGACGTCCGGGACTCCACCAGGTGCAGGTAAGCGAGCTTCAGCTTCTTGAGCTCTTCAACAATGTAAGAGAACTGCGCAATGGGCTCTTGCATGCCCATGCCTTGGAACTTCGACCACGGCGATAGTCGCATACCCACTTTCTTGCTGTCGCTACCACATGCCTCAATGACGGCTTTGGTTACTTCGAGCCCGAAGCGTGCTCGGTGCTCGATAGACCCGCCATATCCATCTGTTCGGCGGTTGCTGACGTCTTGCCAAAACTGTTCGGAGCAAGTGGTGTTAGTCGTTATCAGCTCACGCGTGAATTGTATCACGCAGTCTCACCTGATCGATGAGGTAACCGTTCGCTCCTACGAGACGTTAGCACAGTAGACACCGTAGATCCTGGATAGCATGTACCATGAATCTCAACGCCATCGAACCCAGCCTTCATCGAATTCGACGCAGCGTTGGCATAGTACCTCACAAACGTCTGGATCTCCTCCTCACTCAACGCCTTGGGCTCTTCGTACTCTGAGCTAATCGGCACCGTGCTCGAGCTAACAACCGGAAATGGACCCTCCCTCTGCAAGTTCTTCGCTGCCGCGTCCGCTCCCGCCGCTCGACCCAAAGCCCACAATTGCAAGTAGACAAATGAGCCTTTCGCATGAACAGCCTCAACGATGGGTTTCCACGCCTCGACTTGCTCGTCATTCCAGATGCCGGGGACGTTATTGTAGCCGCCCGCTTGCGGGGCGATAAAGGTTGCCTCCGTAATGAGGAGGGTACCCGGGACGGAAGCCCGCTGCTCGTAGTATTCCTTCATGTACTGGCCCGGGATGTGCTCCATGGTCGAACGGAAGCGGGTCAAGGGCGCCATGACCATGCGGTGTTTGAGCTGGCAGTGGCCGAGCTGCAGTGGCTCGGAGAGGCGATCGGTCGTTGCCATTGTCGCCGTGGTCCGATATGGTACGTGGAACGGGATCGGGTCAAAGACGTGCAGAAGGATGCAGATTGAGGTCAGGAGAGTGTGCGTGTGTTAAGGGCCACTCAGAGGAGTAAACTGTCTTCCGGGATTTGAAATCAGAATAGAAGTCAACTCTTATACTCACCGGAGAGAATGTACAGTGTAGGCCCAGTAGTCGGCACTGGGATTAAAACACGATTACAAATGGAGGACGTGGTGAGTGTTGTAGCGTCCACGGCAACAACCTCGGCTTGGCGGGAGGGGACCGTGCGAGTTCTAACCAACATCTGGCCTTCAAGCAATGATTGATTGAATCCACTCGGCTGTAGGAAGATCTCTGGTAAAGTACAAATATGGTCTACCACACCTTCGAAGCCTATTGCTATACCCTAGCGAAGAAGTCCGCCGTCAGCGCCAGTCTTCGCGGTAAGACCCTCCTTCATCGAGATGATGTCCATCTCGGTAAAGGCCTTCTCACCCATCATCTCTGCGAACTGTTGCGTCTGATCGATGACCTCCGCCCAAAGAGGGAGTAGCTCGTAACACGACTGCCAGTCAAGCTTCATCACCTTGGCCATTCTACCTGAAGGTCAGCCCGCGCAGACACAACTTCCTCGGCCCGTATGATGGAAGCCGCCACAACGACCGCTGCGACATGTGCTTCGATCAATCAAGGATCGCTTGGACGAAGAAACCGATCTTGACCGTGACGACTCCGCCCGCTTTCCAATGGGTCGCTGGGCGAGGTCGCTCTTGGTACAGCGTGTTCGCATCATCCCTCGCGATGGCGAAAGGCTGGTAGTTCGGACAGAAGGTGTTTTGGACACATTCAGGAGCTCGAAGGCACGGAGTCTGTTTTAGTCAACTTCGGCAGCGACCTGATGGCGTCGTCGATTTAGTTCTTGCCATCGTAGTGCGAGACGATGATCTCGCCGTCGGAGATTCTGCAGCTGTTGGGAAGCGTTGACGAGATTTCGTCCTGCAGCTTTGGCGTTGCAGCCGCGGCGATGGCGAGGTTGACGCCCATCTTCGTTTCGATGTCGATGGCCTTGTCCTTTCCCACCTTAGGGAATACTGCGAAGAACGTGGTCACACCGAAGATGGCGTAGGACCCGGCGAAGGCGGCCTTGACGGATAACAGCTCCTGTATGCTCCGACTCACTGAGTATCTACGTATGCAACGCACGTAGGCTGTACATGCACATCAGAGGAGGGAGTCAGTCCGAGTGCTACCCGTTGTTCGAGGTGGTGAAGAGTTCCATGTTCGCAGGCGCGCGTGGAGTATGGCGTCCCGTCAGTTTCGTGCTGACTGGCGCTGCGGGTCGAGATGGTGAACGTCACCTGTTGCAACCTTCTCATCTGCTTGCAACACTCTACATCCATGTACTCGACATCACCTTGTCGCTCGTACATTGTCCCAGACGAGCAGCGATCGTATGTTCCGCAGAGCAATGGCCACCACCTCGAAGTTGAACCCGCGCACCTTCCCTCGTCCGCCGCTTTGCGAGAAGACGCCCCGGCACCTGCAAGTGAAATGGAACGGCCAGCTCATAGCAGATACCAAAGACGCATACTGGGTACTCGAGACGCATCATCCGCCTACCTACTATCTCCCGCCGTCGTCTTTGAAAGTGCCGCTGCAGACGACCAGCAACAGTTCGTGGTGCGAGTGGAAGGGCAGAGCGACGTATTACTCCATCACGAACCCTACCAAGTCGGAGGAGGTGGTGAAGAACAGGGCATGGAGCTACGACACGCCGACAGATGGATTCAAGGCGATTAAGGGGTACTTGAGCTTCTATGCGGGCCCGTGGGATTGCTATGTGGACGGTGAAAGGGTGGAGCCGCAGCCTGGAGACTTTTACGGTGGTTGGATGACGAGCGATATCGAGAGGTCGACCGTAAAGGGTGGTCCGGGTACTTGGGGTTGGTAGCAGTTGGATATGGCGAGCATTTTGCGGAGTGTCGCCTCGCATAGCCCTCCCGTAACTTCACCCGAGGGCAAAGCTCAAATACATATCCATGCATGATCATGCGCACCCTGGCCGTGAGGTCGCTGTTATCGTGTGACCTTTCCTGGCACTACCTAAGGCCTGGCTGCGCCCTCCACCTTCGGGCTCACCGTATTCGCCACGCCACCGGTCATCAACATGGCGCCGCCCAAGAAGCGCCAGAAAAGCAGCCCAACCACTTCGCACCCCCAAGCCGCCAGCGAATTGATGCTTCGAAAGAAGAAGATGAGGTCAGATCCCGTTGATCTTCTAGGCATGGCCGAGTGCTGACTCAACACAGCGTCACCGAGCTCGATCAGTCGGACTGCGAAGCTCAGCCGGCCGAGCACCTATTCCGCAAGCTGCCCGGCGAGCTTCGCAACAATATATACGACCTGGTCCTCCCAGAAGGATCGGACCAGATTCATGTGCGTTACCGCAGATAGCGGCCAAGTTGCTGGGGCCCACACAAGTACCTACGCTGAAAGGAGCCCGCGATACTGCTGGCCGCCAAGTAGATCCGTTTCGAGGCTAAGATTTGGTACTCCCAATGCCGCACATTCAGAGTCGCCTTGGGAAAGTGCCATATTGAGCCTGCTTGTCAATGGTTAACAGCCGTCGCTGCATGAGACCAAGAGCAGTGGCTCGGTCATCTATCATAAAACAGGAGGGAGACGATGATTACCGCTACCGTGGCCGCAAGGTGGAGCAACGGGGACCGCTGCAGATGACGCTGAGAAGTTGCCCAGCGGCGAGCTCAGATGACGGAAAAATACGATGTGACGCTCTGAAGGGAAGATTACGATGGTCCGGCCGGTTCGTGGAACCAGCGGGGAAGCCGCCAGGTACACTTGACATTGATGGAGCGAACGACTGGGGTTGGTCGTTCACATGAGCGATCACGTGCATACGTCAGCTACTAAGGCAGCTGAGGGCTGGCTGAGCGGAGGTGATCACAAGCAGTGAGCAACGAGTGATTACCGAGGTGGACTGGGGCATGGGTATGGCAAGTTCGTAAGTACCCATGGGATACGCAACGTAACGATATTTTCACTCGAGTTCAACAGCAGTGTCTCAGCATACACTACCATGGTGCT
This sequence comes from Friedmanniomyces simplex, assembly GCA_005059865.1. NCBI lineage: Eukaryota > Fungi > Ascomycota > Dothideomycetes > Mycosphaerellales > Teratosphaeriaceae > Friedmanniomyces > Friedmanniomyces simplex. The sequence continues at coordinate 48,741 of NAJQ01000068.1, forward strand.
GGTACCAACTGTTGATTGTGCGTTCATTGTGACGCAAGCTTGCACAAGATTGGTGTGCTGATGCCCTCCCCAGAGACTCGAGCATGCAGCCACTTTCCCACTGGCCGTTTCTTATTGGGAAGGCACGGACGTGTGGCTGGTGTCAAGCTTTTCCTGAGAGGCCAAGTTCGCGTAGCTCACTTCACCACAGCACAACAATCGTACAGTCTGGAAAACGCGCCACCATCGCCATGGCCCTCGAGCAAGAGTGGCAGACCGTTGCCTCACGCACCTCTCGTGCTCCGTGAAATCGACGTGTGCAGAGAGACTCGGCAACACAGCAGCAAAAGTCAATATCCCACCCTGCACGTGCCGCGATCAGTTCTGGCCTACCACCGCACTACCCAAGCAAAGACTACCACCGAAACGGACACCTCGAAGAACAAAGCACCGCCACCTGAGGATCTCATTGGGAAACTCCCCGGCGAAATCCGCAACGCAATCTACAAGGTCCTTGCTCCGTCCTGCGCAGTAGCTGCAGACCAACCGGACGCCACCTGTGTGCGCTACGGTACCTGGCGACCCTCGAGTACCCGCCCAAACAAGTACATTCGGTGGGAGGAGCCCAGCCTCCTAGCCGCCGTGAAGTGGATCAGGCTCGAGGCGCGACAAGTCTACTTCCAGTCTCCGATCGAGATCGCCGTGACGACAAGCGAAATCAAGCCCGCATGCGAGTGGCTACGTACTGTTGCCCAAAGCGACGACGACGGCAAGTGCCTCGGTCGTGTCACTTTCTGGCTCAGCAGCGGTAGCTGGGAGGACATGCAGTCCTGGCTGCCCTTGGCGCAGCTTCTGCGCGAATACAGGTTCGGGCGTCCGAGGAAGCGGTATGAAGAGCAGGAGGGTCCTCGCGCGTCGGAGCATGTGCCGGAGGTGAAGGTGGTCTATGAGCGCCATCATCGCATTGCGGCGGCGCTGAACGAAGTCATCGCACTCGGTATCGAGGCGAGGGAGCAGGATTGGAGCAATACGGAGCTGGAGTTCGCATACTGGAATTGGATGGACGGAAAGAGTAACCGCCTCTTGTCGAGGAAGAGTCGCCAGCGGAGGTCGGCCTTAGCATAGGAGGGCGCAGCTAGCGGGTGCTGGCTTCGAGGACTTTGACGATTTGGGGGGTTGGTACTCTGCAGAACGGTGCATTGAGGCGGTTATGGCATAGACAGGACCCATGGGGCTGCTGAGCGTGGGTGCAGAAGGAACATTGCGGCAGGCTGCTAGCGGTGCGCGAATAGCGGTCAGGTTGTATTGGAGAGCGGCACTGCTTGCAGAACGCAGGCATACCAAGATACGCAATGCTTCCATGTCCTGATTCGAACCAGCTGCGAAGCATGACGTTCGCCGGTTTGCGGTAGGGGCTGTCTCTCGCCCGCCTCGCTGCTCGTTGCATAGGAGCGCGGTCCGGGTGTCTTCGAGCTCAAGGCGTGATTCTAAACGACTCCCACTTCCTTGTTACCGTTTCTTCTTCCCCGAAGCGCGCAGATGTTAGCGTGCTTCTAGGCATAGGCACGAACAACACTCGCAGCCCTGGTTTCTCAAAAAACGGTGTGAACAGGTCGCTGTATCGCGTTGGCGCCCTTTCGACAAGCAGCATCTGGGGTGTCAACGGCAGGAGCTCAGAACGGCGCCACCACGCTGTTTATGATCCATGCCACTTCGCTTAGTACGCTAGATTTCTATAATCGAAGCTGTTGTGTGCTGCCACTATCATCATGATGCTCACATTTCAGCCTTCATGGCGTCTATCCGGCCGGTCCCTCTGCTGCTGAAGATCGCCATAATCCCGAAGCCCACATAGAACAATGCCAGGGGGTACGCCACCAGTCCACGCATGTTCGTCATCCGCCCAACCACGCAAAACATCGCGGAGCTGGAGTAGGTACACCAGGCTATCGCCATGCTCACCACAATGTAACCAATCAGGCTGTCCAGTGGCAGTAATACGCCCAGCAGACTCGCAAACACCAGCGGCAACAAGCAGTAACCCAGTACAGAGCTTGAACGTCCTAGCGTGAGCGTGGAGCTGAGATGAGGCGAGCCTCCATAGTGCTGGCTCTGCGCCGCGTTCATCTCGTCCTGGCTCAGGGGCGGAGACATCATGCTGAAGATGAAGTTGAGGCTGAAGGCTCCAAGTGCCGCGAGTCCGCAGACGTAGCCGAACCAGAGCTTGCCGGAGAGAAGTAGGAAGGTGCCGAACAGTGCGCAGAACAGGAAGGGGCCTGCGAGGTCGGCGTCGTCCATGATGTGCTGGTCGATCCGAGCTATGGGGTTGAGGACTGTGAGAGTCTGCCGGCAGATTGTCAGTCATGACAATCGCTCGATCATACCAGTGGTAGAGCTGGCAGGACGTCTGCTAGAGCCTACCTTCATCTGTATGTGCCCAAAGTTCACCCCCAGCTCCTCTAGCAGGGGTGGCTCGCCCTCGTATCCTTCTGTGCCAAACGCTGCCAACCAGCCCGTCCTTAATCCTCCCTGCCCTGTACCCATCTGCCCACTCGCTCCCGGCTGAGCTGGGAATGCGCCGAAGCCATAGTTGGCCGTGCCCGATGCGCCGTAAGCATTACTCTGTGTGCCGGCGCCGTAGGCGGCTTGGAAGGGTGTGCTGTGGCCAGACACTGGCTGTTGCGGATATGATGATTGGTAGAAGTTCAGGTTGTTCTGTGCGGAATACGAGGACGGTGGTTGCTGTGCCGGGTTTGGTTGGTAGCCGTAAGAGGCCATTGTGGCTTTTGCTTCGATGATTCCCAATCCGGCAGGCACAAAGTCGATAGATATGCGGGTTCTCGAGGTGTCAAGTCGTGGTGTGCAATGTCTGGGTCGTGCGAAGGTGGGTGGTCCTAGAATGTGATGTTTGTCGAGGCAACTATTTCCCAATTGCAAGGTGTTGAAGCTCGCATGTGGAATGCTGCCTCAGGCTTCCACATTCTGACCTCTTCACCCAGACCTCACGTCACCTCCTCCTTCTCAAACACATCACCAGCTCGCCTAGCAGAAGGTCCCATCAAGGACTTGCCCCCAGGAAGATGCTTTTCAAAGCATATGGGGTGTACTCAAGCCCATCCCGTCGCCTGGCGTCGGTATCCACGCTCCCCAAATTCTTCCCATGCGCACCGAAGGAGCCCAACGAGCCAACACGGAGGACTCGCCTGCTAAGACCTCAAGAGCCATCACATTCACCTGGGAGTAAGCAGGTAGAGCTTGGCATCATCGGTTGTCGATCAGCAATGGACAAAGCAACCCGTCTTTGTTCACCGTCCCACCGCCTATGGCATACTTTAGCGAACGAACACCGCAAACGGAGACCGAACAATGGCCGTCGATACCGCCAACCGGGTCCACACTCCCAAACTTCACCTTCGATTGCGAGCATCTGAAACATGGGATGCATATACTCTTTGCATACTCACAATTTCAGCCGTGGTGGCGTGGCGACGACAGTCTTTGCCGGTATCCCCGTCCCAAAGCGGCCAAACGAACACCCATGACAATGGGCAGGTAAGACTTATACTTCCATGCCGGCCTATCCCGTCCCGTCGCTTGCTTTTGCCGCTCGTTGCCTCATACTTCCTTTCCACCTTTGTACATACCACATTCTTCTGGAAGACTCCCCAGTGTAGAGCGACATTCTGGAACATCAGACTCAACTCATCCCGCAGCACAGGCTCCTTCACGGTCACCATGTCCGCCAACAAGCAGCAACTGCACTGGACCCAGAGGGTCGCGCTCGTGCGGCACAACCTCCACTCGGCCGGCCGCACTGGCGATTTTACTTTCTTCAAGGTTTTGCAAGCGTCGGGCTTGCTAGAAGGTACCAACCATGTCGCGACGCTGTCTGATGCACTTGGCGATGACGCAGACACCGTTCTCGCCGCCATGGACAACTTGAACGCTGGTCTGGCGTACGTCCACGAGGACGCCTTCAAGAACGTCTACGACAACCTGAAGGACTCGATGCGGGATGAGAACAAGGAAGGGGCCAAGTCGAAGCTCTATGTGGACGTGACGATGCAGAAGAGCATGGCGGATATGGCCATCGACAAGATGGCCAGCTCGGCCATTGCTCTGATCAACCAGCAGCCGATGCACGTACAAGAGCTTGCCGCCAATGTCTGGATCACCGGCGCAACAATTGTCGCCGATGTTGTTGAAGTTGCGTTGCAACAGATGGACAGCTTGGAAACTAAGGTGGACGACTTCATCCGGCTGGAGGACGCTCGGAGTATCGTCAAAGCGTCCGTCATCTGTGCCATCACGGGCTTGAAGGGTGTCTTCCTTCTCATGGACCCGAACAGTCCACAGACTCCCGAAAAGTCCAGCCCACGCTCGGCGAGTATCGCTTCAGCCGGCAGCGCAATGTTCCGCCGTCTATCCACCGCCTTCACTCCAGCCACCGCCAGTGCGCCAGCTAGCCGCAGCGCCAGCGTGGCGCCCTCGTCCAGTAACTTCGCCAGTAACTCCGCCAGCTTCAACCGCAATGGCTCTGTCTCATCGCTCAGCGGCAACCCGGTCTACCGCACGCCCAACTACGTCCGCAACAGCGTCAGTCATGGCTGCCCTACCAGTATGCCGGCTGCTAGCGACTTTTTCAGTCACAAGCTGGCCATGATCCCGCCGACGCCGGCGTTCGAGGAGCCGACTGATCCATTCGATACGAGCTTGCCGCCTGTGCCTGCTGTGCCGGAAATTGCGGCCATCCAGCCGACTGTCGTTAGCTAGTGTGCGAGAATGGATGGGATCAGATATTGTGCAGGCTCGACAGGAGATTGATGAATGTGCACCTACTTGTTTTCGGCAGTGGATGCTTTGCGATGGCCTGTATATAAACATCTCCATTATGTAAACACCTTTTGACAAGCCTTGACTTACGTGCCTGCTCTATCTGCAAATATCTCGCCAGGCTACAGTGAGTTGAAGTGTTTTGGCAAGACCGGGTGCCGCATTTCCCACACCACCGCTGTTATTATTCCGTCCTCCCAACTTGGAAAGGCTCACTTCACAAACACCAAAATTCAATGAATTCTTGTTTACAAAATGGCACCAAGTATTTCTATCCGAGAGCACATACGCTGGCTCCCGGACCCAGCAAGTGAACCCACAACCACACTCGTCCTCACATCGGCCGAGAACCGCTTCGTAGATATCAGAATTCTGAAACCAACCCACTCACCCTCAACCGAGAGCAAAAGAGAAGGTAAGCACGCCAACCGCATTCCCCCTTCCACTCATCTTCAAACCCAACTAACCCTATCACCATTAGATGTCCTCCCCCTCTCCCACCTCGACTGGGCCTTCGCCGGCACCTCCACATCCGTCCCGCAACGCGGCGAAGACGGCAAGGCCTTCGCGCACTCGACGTGGAAGCACTGGGTAAGCTCCAAAACTCGAGACGTGGACGGCGTGAGCGACGAGGGGGATATGTTCCCCTTGCCCGAAGGCCGCGTGCTGGAGAAGGGGAGGATGAGTAATCCGGCTACGGGAGTTGTGACCGAGTACGAGGAACTGTGGTTTGATCCGCCGTTTAGGGTGGTTGAGGATGGGAAGGGTGATGGTGAGGGTGAGAGGGGTAATTGCTGTGTTGTGCTGCAGTTGCAGGATGATGAGCATGAGGCGCGAGGGGTGGTGGTGAGGGTGGGGCAGTATGTGCAGGGTGTTCTGAGGGTGGGTGAGGGTTTCAGTCTGGAGAGATGGGAGTGGAAGGGGAAGGGCAAGGACGAGGGGTGGCAAAGGCTGGTGAGGATGGGTGATTTGTGGTTGCCTTGCGGGCCGGCTATGGATGACGGGCGATTGAAGGAAGAGGGCGAGGTCAAGTATGGGGAGTACTTGTGGAAGGTGGTGGAGCTGAGCTACTTCTAAGCTTGGCGGTGGCCTCGCTATCGAAGGTTGTGTGATTCGACGACAGCAGGGCTTGCTCGAGCGTTATCAAGAATAGAGAGTTGTGTTCTCGTGTGACTTCCAATCGATCGCTCTACACCCTTTGCCAAAGCTTTCGCCCCTCAAGACTCTACTCTAAGCAAGCGAGGATTAATCTACACCCCGTTCGAGCGTCCATGATCGATCATTCCCCCTTTATCGTACATTATGCATCAGTCGTACATTACTCCAGGCCCTTTCCCACAAACGTCCACCCTGAACGTGCAATGCCATCCGAAGTAGAACGCCCTTTGGCACCGGTTTCAGTACGGCGCAACAGCGACCGCATGGACATACGTCGGTGTACAGCTCGCATCAGTGCCCTTCCAGTAGATCTGCATTCACTCGTCAGCAACAACACACGAAACCCGCATCTCAGCCAGCCAATAGAACCTACGACATCCTCCTCCAACGGCCCCGCACACACCGTCCACCCCTCCTCCTCTCCCCCAACCGTCAACAAATACCCATTCTTTAACGCCAAATTCCCCTTCGGCTCCGCCTTCGCGCTGAAAGTCAACTGCTCCCCCTCTACCACCGAGCCCGTGGAATTATACTCAAACGTGCCTACTCCCTCGATCCCAGGCGCCACACTCCCCAAATCCCCGTTCGTGAGGTTGAAGCGGGGTAGGCTGCCGTAGCCCGGCGCGATGAGGCGGAGGAGGTAGTCGGCTTGGTTATAGGGGTCGAAGAGGGAGGTCGCGGAGACGTTGGCTAGGGCGCTGGAATTGGCGGTGGAGGGGCACTGGGAGGTCGTGACGAGGAGGAAGTTGGTGAGGGCTGGTGTTTGACGGGGGTAAGGGGAGGCGGTCGCGAGGACGGCTGTGAGGGAGAGGGTGAGGGCTGTGGAGGTACGCATGTTGGCGTTGATGGAGTGGTCGGTACAAAGGGTGAAGATGAAGGGTCTAGGAAAGAGAAGAGATGGAAGAGATTGAAGAAACTGTGCTTGCTATTACTGATGAACAAGATCGGGTGAGGAACACAAGGATAATTTGTACTACCCTTCGTTTAAAGGAAGCTCCACCAGTCGTCCGGATGCCAGCGTTGATCCCTGCCTGTTCCTGCGCAGGAACGGCACGCCTGTTTGATCCTGTGAACCCAATCAGAACGATTCTTCCATCGTCGCCGAAGACATAGTGGGTGTCTTTGTATAACACTCGTGTTCTTGCGCCTCAGATGTAGCGTGACGATGGCGTTCAGGACGAGGTTGCACAGAAGTCCAGCCGTTGTTAGAAGGAAAAGTTGAGCCTCACATGCCAAGCATTTCAGTTTGACGCACCTCAAACCGTGCAGCGGGTGATCGACAGGGGTATTGCGCTCCACAGCATAAGGTACTTGGACACATGTACTTGCTCTGTGCCGTACACTACAGCAGGCAGATGATACACGACAAAGCCTCACCGTAATCCTACAAGAAATCAATACCCACCCCAAAGCTCAGTCCCTTCCGGCCCTCTTCCCCCTTCCTCACCACCAACGGCAAGCTAAAATTCAGCTCAAACCGCGCCGCTGGGTGCGCATAGACCAGTCCTATGCCCGCAGCAGCACTCGGTAACTCCTTGGTAAGCTCACCCATCGTCGCCAACAAGCTGCCCGAAGCGCTCCCTCCGCTAGCTCCATCCGCATTCTCAGGCGAGTCGGAGGATGGGGTGGACTTCAAAGCGAGCAGTCGGCCGCCGTTGATGAAAGCCTGCAATCGCAGCGGTGTATCCTTCCCCACACGCGGTAAAGGTAGGAGAAGCGATGCACCACCCGCAGCAAAGACATCGCCCCCGACAGCATCTTGGCCATCACGAGGTCCTAGTCCTGAAAGTCGAAACCCGCGAACATCTGTGGGCCCGCCGAGCTGGAATCGGTCGTTGAGTCTACTTTGCGTAGCCTCCGACTGAGCTCCTGATGAGAGTGGGTATAACAGGCCTCCTCGTAGCCCAGCCGTGAACGAGACCCCGCTGTCGCCCGTGATGCCAGGTATGGGTATGGGAATCGCGGCCTGAGAGTCGAACTGAAACTTGCCGAACCCGACATCTCCCTGCAGGGGCCCAAAACCGGCCAGCTCCGTGACGGTCTTGAGTAAGTATCCTCTGCTCGGTAGCATGGGCAGATCCCGCGTATCGTTGGTCCACGTGTGCGTCAAGCTGGACTTGAAGCTATCGCCCGCGTCCGCTCTCACCGTCGGACTCGCCTTCTCCGCCAACCCCGTAACCTGCCGCCAAAGACCAGAGTACATGAACTCGTGCTTGCTTCTCGCGCCAGTCTGCCACAGGAAGCGCGTGTTGCCGCCTTTCAGTATCTCCTCGTGCGACGCCCAGTGTTTGAGCGTACTGCTCGCCAGACCGCCAACCTGCCATCGCAAGTCCGGGTTCGAGAGGATGGGCGTGTCGAAGTTCGCGCTGTAAGCGCTTCGCGTTCTGGTGCCGAGGCTGGCGTGCGCGTTCAAGCTCTCCGCGCCGCCGAAGATGTTGCGGAGCTGAGCGTTGACATACGCGCTACCCTCTGCCGTGCCTGCCTCTGTACCAGTCTTGATCGTGTACCTTCCCCTCTCCTTGGCCGTAATGAAGACAGCATGGTCGGTAGGCGTGGTCGAAGCATCGGTCTGGTCAGGCGTGTCGATGTAGGTTGAGATGGGTTGCTGGAAGATGTCGAGGCGATTGAGCTTCTCTACCGCGCCGCCCAGCTCTTGCAGCGCTTCTTGTAGGGTGTAGCTGCCTTGCCGGTTGTGGGAGAGAACGGGGTGGAACAGGCGTTCGAGGAAGCCATGGCGGGTGTGCGATGCGCCGAGGACGCGGACGGAGGAGATGGTCACCGGTTTGTGGGTATTGGTCCCGAGCTGGCAGCCACGTGAGTACGGTGCTCTGTCCGAGATTGGAGGACGGTGCTCTTACAAGCTCAGCCTGCCGCTGCTGCGACTTCTCATACACGCCATGTATCCGCTCGTCGAGTTGCCGTTCGCGCTGCTCGTGCACTTTGGGATCGATCGGCTGCCGTAGTTGTGCGAACACCTGCACCGTCGTTAGTGCTATTCATGCCCATCTTTACGGTCATGACCTACGCCGTCGTCGAGGGGAGATGAGGCCATTGGCCTGATGTTGAAACGCAAGGAAGCTCACAATGGCTCCAAGGAAACATGTATAAACGCACCGCCACATCAAGCTTCAGCCACGCTGCGGGTATCGCCCGTATGTACATGGCATATCTCGATGAGCAACAAACTCCCCATCGATCAAACATATATCTTATCAATTGCAGTAAAAGATACCTAGTAGGGTCGTAGGATATTGATGAACTGCACCTGGGTACAACAGAAGTTTGCAGAACCGCAAGCCAAACAGCCGACTCGATACCATCAAGATAATCCAAGGTACATGCAATGAACACTCGCAACAACCCTTCACCTTCAACTCGCCTCAAACCACGTCTCTGCCCTCCGCTTCGCGATCCGCCGTTCATTCTGATGGTCTTGGAAGTGGCATGCGAGGGTCTTCTCCCTCAGGCGCTCATGCAACACCCGCATATGCGGCACCACCTCCTCTGTCGCCCCGGGATCATCGAGCTGCGACACCGCTTCATTATAGCACCGCCGGTGACAAAGCGGCAGCCCGTTCCGCTCGACCTCCATCTGTTTCAATCGATCCCGTTCTCGCTCCCAGCACCAAGCATGGCAGATTGGAAGGTGGTCAATCCGGTCCGCGACGATCCATCTCTCGCCCGCCACACGCGTGCAGCACTTCCCCTGCGAGGGAGTCAACCCAGCTGCCCTCGTGTGTATGAGGGAGCGCGAAGCCAGACACTTACCCGCCCACAGAAATGCACGGCCACCCGCTTCGCATGTATAGGCTTCACATACACTTGACCCTCTGCGTCCGCGACGCCGAACGTGTTGCCATCCGAATAGGTGAGCTGTACCGCCGGGTCCTCGACCTCTTCCTCGATAGGCGGCACGGCGGGTGTGAAGCTCGGGTAGATGACGTTCCCGTGTACGACTCGCTGCCGTGATGCGAGTGAACCTACGAACGTCTGCCTGGAAGCGCAGGAGTTGAAAGTCTTCCGGGATGCGGGCGAGGGTGTAATGCGTGGCGAGGGTATTGATGGTGAGTGTGGGGATATGGGAGGTGACATTTCGGCGGAATTCCTGCGGTGTTCGAAGAATAGCTGAGTGGTGTTGTGCCTCGACCGCGCTGATTCCTAGGAGTGAGAGTGGTCCGACGAGCCGTGTAGTCGCGAACATCGAACGTGCTTGTCTTCTGGGTTACGAATGGTATCATGGTAATCGCGGTTTAGGTAAGTACGAGCAGACAGTTGCACTTGGTGGATCGCCAGCCCCGAGCGACCACGTGGCACACCTGCCATTTCTTGTTCAGACCTGCTTGCCCTATACACACGTCCGGTAGGTGTAAGGGAGACGTCAAGCTGCCAGAATGTTCTTGCCTTGCAAAGCTGTGAAGAACATGGAAGAACGAGGATAGCCCACACCGAATCTTAATCGTCTGCCTTACGACTGGCATGACGGAAAGCATCAGCTTCTTCTTCATACAGAATGCGACTTGAACGGCAGGATGCATGACAGGAGAAGGATCAATCGCATATACGTGCCTTCCAAAAGGAGATCCAGGAGACGGAGGCTCGGTCCGATTGCCGGTCATCCCTCAACCGAATCGCAACCTCAGTCAACTCGTCCACTACTCCAAGCCTCAGTAGCTATAGCCGGCAATAAGCCGACTTCGACCAGTGTCGCGGAAGCGAAAGCAAACCGATGGCTCCTCTACTCGTGGTCCCGGCAGAGTTGCTCTGCTAGGAGGCGAACCTACTGCCAGCGAGCTCGTTCGATCAACTGCGCCCGACGTTCCCGCAGAGGTGCTAGCCCCGAAGACCGACCGACGACGCATTCGACCAACATATACTGCAGACACGCCGGAGGGCGGGGTACCCGGAGACAGCCCTCGCCATGCTGGTGCAACTCGCTCGCGCGCCACGCTTCCAGAAGAAGCCCACCCAGCTTCACATTAGAGCATACACTTCCTCCGCCAGTGCATGCAGTCGGCACAGACTTCCCGGAACGCACTTTGCTGCTTGGTTGCTTTGGCATAGCAATCTCCTTACTGCGAACACCCTGGCTTCTCACGGCCTCTCTCGGGTGTATTGCCTAGCGATCGTACCGTAATCGAAAATCCGCTCAGCATCACAGTGCGTGTTCATAACACAAACTCGTCATCCCACATGCTCCCCACCTCGTCCACGGCATCCACGGCACTCTTCACTACCCTCGCCGTAGCCGAGACGACCGCCGCGGTCGTGGTCTTAACCCATCCACTGCCCAATCCATACCCATGCCCATGCCCATGTCCAGATCCAGATCCAGCCCCAGCGCTTACAACCCTCTCACCCGCAGCAGCAGTACCGAACACCTTCCCTCCAGCCCCCCTCCCCATCCCTCCCATCAACACACTCCCCTCCCCCAACCAAAGCGGCACACCCACACCCACACCCACGGGCGCCCCCACATCCCCGGCCCCGAAATAATTCCCCACAACGGCCCCCACCGCCTCCCACACCGGACCCCACAGGAACCTCACCGGCCGCAAAGCCAACGTCGGAATCACAAAAGGCCATCGGGGAGCTTCCGGGTCGACGCCATAGCCTGTCATGCTGGAGGCGTAGCGGGGTTGGCAGTAGCGGGCGCAGAGCAGGGTTTCGAGTAAGGAGTAGAGGAGGAGCGTGCTGAGGGTGAGGGCGAGGTAGGTCGGGCGGCCGCGGGGGTGGGAGGGGGGGTCGGGTGGGGTGTAGAGGCAGGAGAGGAGGTCGGATATCAGACCGCGGAGTAGGGATCGGTTGCTGTTGCCGCCGCAGGTAGGGCAGGAGATCGCGTGGGCGTGCGCTCCTATTTGCGTCCCGTGCGCGTTGGTGGCATCGGACTCGGGAGCCGCGTATGGGCTGGAGGGCGTGGAGGTATGGCGGTCAACGGCAGCGGCGTCCATCCTATTCTCCACCCGTCTCAACCCTCGATTCGCATCCTTGATGCTCGTCCGCGCGGCGCGGAGGTGCTTGTTCATAGCTTCCATGGCCAGCTTTTCCTGCCTGCGATCGCGCTGAGCTTGCGTTGTAGGCGCTTCATCATCAGCATTTGCATCTGCATCAACCTCCTGCGCTATGACGGTCTCGGTGATAATGTCGAGTGTCATCGTCGCGGTCGTATCATTTAGCTCCTCTCCGACTCGCAAATCTGGGGAGACAATATCTTCAAGCGATTGAATAGTAGTCTCCCCCATCATCTGCAAGCCCTCCTCGTCAACTAGATCAACTCCTTCCCTTCTCTCTAGTTCCTTTACCTCCTTCAACACGTCCGCAAGCGCTGATTTGGCGTGTGCGGGCTCACTAAACACCCTCCTTGGATCAGCATCCATCGGATTGTCTCTGGGCTCTAACTCCGCGATGGCAGAAGGCGAGCCGAAAGCGCGGACGATCGTTGAATCGGTAGATTGCAGTAGAGGTCGTACGTCGATGCCTGGGCCGGGGGTATCGAGCCAGGCGCCGGTAATTACTGGTGTCTTCGCTTCGTGCTGTGGGTTGTCGTTCGGAGCGGGTGTGGCGTCGATATCGGGAGCTTCGACTTGGATGTCCGGCAGCAAGTCGGGTTGGTATTCATCATCGGCATCCGTCAGCGGGTCGGGCGGCGTAGCAAGTTCGCCGGCAGAAGTATGCGGTCTCTCCCTCTCCGTATCCCTCTCCAGCCCACCACCTTCCTCCATCCCAGCATCCAGCGCTGCACCCACCACATCTCTCCCATGGGCCCGCGCACCCCCACTTCTCGGCCTTGACTTCTCCCCTCCCATCTCCGTACCTCTGGACGGCGGTGCCGCCCTCGCTGGACTAGGCGACAAGCTCGAAACCCTCGCCAGCCTCTTAAGCAAATTATACGAGTCCGTCCGCTTGTGCGCCGGCCGCGACGAGTTCTTAAACGTCACGGCGGCCTCCGCCGTCCGGTTCACCAGTCCGATCGTCTCGGCGCCTTTGTAGGCTCCGTGGCCATTCACATCGGCATGGGGAGGGAGGTTCTCTTTGTTGGCTATTAGGCTGCGGCGTCTCCTAGGCACTGCAAGGGTGGTGTCGGGTGAGGGTGCGGAGACGGGGCGTGGTTCGGATTTTGCGGGGTTGGTAATGGTGGTTGATTGCTCGAGGATGTGCTCCAGAGTGCGTTTTGTGACGCCGCGTTTCTCGATTGATTCGATTTCACGCCGGGTCAGCTCGTCGATGCGGCGGTTACGGCGGTTGACGTTCACTGCTGGGGTGGAAGCGAGAAGGGAGGCGGAGGAGAAGTCTTGGGGGTCGTCTGGTTCGAGAGAGTCGCCGAGGGTCATATTGAGATGACGCATTGACGTGGGCGTGTGTCTCCGCATGGAAGGCGGCGTAGTCTCGAGAGCATCCATAGTCTCATCGGCGACGGCCACCCAGTCATTGTCGTCGCCGGTGTAGGCAGTTCGGTGGGCCATGATGGCGTCTTCGTCCGGTCTTCGCTCCGCCTGCTCCACCCTCACCTCCTCCTCCCCGTTTGCCATCGGCACCTCCATCTCCGTGGGCGCGTGTAATTTCCGCAACCAATCGCTCCGCCTCTTCCCTTTGGTGCCCCATTGCTTCGGTAAATTGAGCGGCGGCTCCGAGTCATTACTCCCTCCGCTCCCCGCTCGTTCGTGCACATCCCCAGTCCGCCGCTCCTCCTGCTCCACCCGCTCCGCCAGCCGCGCCCTCGGTCTCGCCCTCTTGAACGCCTGCTGCCCCGGCCGTATCGCACTGTTTAACCGCTGTACATCTCGCTGGTGCTGCAGCAATCTCCGCCCAAACTCGTCCGTCTCATTCTCCAACGCACTCAAGTCCGAATAGCCCGATCCAGACCCAGAGTCCTGCGTCGTCTCGTCGTGCGCCTGCACCTTGTCCATTGCGGCGAGGGCATCCAGTCCGCCGACTTTGAAAGCGATTGACGGCTCTTCCGTGTGTCTGATGCGGTGTAGCAGGGCCGTGTGCTGTGTGGATAGCATGTCGTCGTTAGTCCCCTACTCCATAAGTGTTGTTGTAGAGAAGTGAAGGCGAAGCGAAGCTGTTGTTTCCCCGTCATGTCTATCGCGTCTCCATCCAGGTCAGTCGCGTTTCGATCTGGAGATCCAATCATCATCGGTTGCTGGGCCGAGCTCAATGTTTCACCAGCCACACATCAGCCACAAGTCCCCCGCGCAGCGCTACAACATCAGACGGACTTCCTGGAGAATCATTCACGGTTTTACTGTATACAACCCCCCCCCATCCGCACAGGCAGTGCTACATACACCATGGCAGCAATCAACTGGCGCACCATCAACATCGACGCCCTCGACCCGGAATCCGCCTACAACTTTGACCTCTCCACCCTCACCCCGACCATCCAACCCATCTCCACCCCGGACGTCCAAACCCTCTCCGGCCAGATCCGCCAATTACTACGAGGCGGCAATGCGGAGGGGGCGCTAAGGGGGGCGCTGGAGAATGCGCCGTATGGGGCTGATGAGCAGGGGAAGGTACGAAATATCACACCCCGTCTGCCAGGACGATTGGAGGCAATGGACAGAGACGGAGCGTACCTTATGCTGATGAGCGGTTGATGCTCCAGGCCCTCCACACAACCCTCGTCACAGAATGTCTCAACCAAATCCGCGCGACCGAGATGTCACCCCTCCTGCAACGCATCTACCAATCCGACGGCGGCTCGGAACTCTGCGACACTCTAATGAAATACCTGTACAAGGGCATGGGACAGGGAGCTGCATCGCATACGAGTGGAAACGTGCATGGAGGAGGGGGCGGAAGGAATCTCACGCCACAAGCTACGGGAGGGTTCACGCAAGCGGGCGGGAGGAGTTTCGGGGGCGGGGAAGGGGGGATGAGTGTCTTTTTGAGTTGGCATGAGAAGGTATGTTCTGCACCCTATGATGTTGAGCGGATGGTGGCGAGTGGTAAAGATGATTTACTAACCGTTGCTGCGTACAGCTGGTGGAGATGGTCGGCCCAGGCAGCATTGTGCGGGTGATGTCTGATCGGAGGACAGTTTGAAGGGAGGCCAGCTAGTCAGCGGCTCTTCATGACGACAATGACTGCGACGGCTATATCCACAGAGCCTCATGGACTCGTCCGCGGACCAGTCGAGGACTTCCAAGCTCACGTGACCGAGAGGCAGCGTAGTGCTTCGAGTCCGCCACGCTACATTAGCTGGCGCTATGCGGCTGGTCTGGAAGACTAGCGAGCACTGAGTTGGCCGCGTAGCGTCAAGACGCGGAAAATTGGTAAGTAGCAATGAGTGTGGATAGCATGCGAACAAGAAACCCTAGCCCCTGTCGCCACTCTCTCGCAGTGATCCAAGGTAACAATGAGGTCTGAACTTGCAAGCGTGAACGCCCTCGTTCTCCACCTCACCTGGTCGAGTACTGACAAACCTTATGCCCGGTGCACGACAAGCACTGAGCGTGGCGGCTTGAAAACGCAAGGCGAAGACCTCGAAAAGTCCACGTGCTAAGCGGATGGGAGCAGTGAATCCAGCCAAGCTCCTTTGCGAGGCGGAGCAAATGTACTACGTGCGACGGTGCGATGATCGACGAAGAAAGAGCGACCGGAAGCACGCCCGGGCTACTTCAAATACGTTGACCGGGCCATAGGGCTCGACGGACAGATCGCGACATGTTACCCCTGGCTACCTTTGAAGTACTCTACATACAGTCAACTCTCTTGCGCATGCCTGGGGGGACAGGATATACTGCTCAGCCGGACGAGCTGGTGAACTGGGAGACCAGCCGTGGTCCACGCCCATGGTGCTGCGGCAAAGAAGTCTTGCTACACTGCGCAACCCCCCCAACCGAACCAGCGAAGGAGAGTTGGCGCGCGCGAAAGCTGGGAGCAGAGGCGACATCCCGAAGCTAAGCGTATATGTCGGCGGAAGTCTGACCCTCGCGGGCTGTGAAGTGCAACGCTGATTGCTCCCGGCACTCTGGCAGCTGAGGTATCAGGAGATATGTCGTCCGTAAGCTTGTCCACGGACTCCGGGTTTCATTCATGGCTGACAAATGTAGTTGTTTGTACCCAGCGTCCGTTCGTGCGGGTTGGCGGCGGGGCGAATCCGATGCTTCATTGTCATTGCAGCCCTCGAGCATTCAATTCCGGCGCCGAAAGTACTTCTTCACCAGCATTGATCCAGCGACTGGAAGCTGAGATAGGGAAGAAGGGTAACCGTGTTCCAGAGCCTACGAATCACCTTCACGATAGCATTCTACTCTGACCTGGAAGGAGCAACGGGCAATCCCTGGCGCCCGAAGCGACAAAAAGCGGCATTGCCTCTAGGACGCTGAGGCAGGCATGGCGCGACACCGCGGTGGTAGTACTACACGGTTGGGTCGCGAAAGTGGCCGAGAAGCGTTCGTCACCAGTCGGAATGATCGCGAGAACGAAAATAGGAATGAAGTGAAGCTGGTTTGACAAGTGAGGATGCCTGGTCCGTGCGGACCGCGTGGCAACCATTCGCAGTTGCCTAGTCCGCCCGAAAGTTTCTTCAATCTCAGCCGCTCCAGCTTGACACCTCGCACTTTTCCGCAACCAAGTGCGCAATCTAACCACACTCTGCCACACCGACTGCAACCTCCAGAATGGCCGCTCATAAGCGTCACGCGAGCGACGATAGCGGAGGAGGAGGACCGGCGGCACGCAAACGCAAAGCGAAGGACACAGGCGAGAACGGCAAGGTAAATAGTGCAGACTCGGGCTCGACAGGTTTTCGAAGACTGACACAATAGGGCAGGGAATAACGCGTCCAGCCGCGTCCGCTACAACTAGGGTGCACATCACTCGCGGCACGGGCACCGATTCCGCGCGTAGAGCTGTCCTCGGCACCGCGGAGTTGCTGGAGATGATCCTCATGCAAGCGCCCGTAGAGACGGTGTTTGTTGCGCAGTGTGTCAGCCGCCTATTCCGCGATACCGTGGCCGCGTCTGTGCTGCTGCAGCAGAAGCTCTTCCTACACCCTCCAACGCTTGAGAGTACGGAGAAATGGGGGCTCACTGCGGGGAAAGGTGGGCCTATAATGCCTCGCAGAAGCGTGCTTCGCGTCTCGGACATCAACCATCTCCCTCCTAACCTTGCCCCCACCGACCGAGGGTACTCCGGCCTGTTTCAACCCGCGAGACACCTCAACCCAATAATTTACCGAGACGAGACCGAGTCGGGATTGTGGTGTGGCAGACTGCCGCTGCAGGACCGCATGGCTGTGACCGGCGAAGGGGTCGACTTCCAGTTCAAGAACGCCAGGCTGATCGGAGCCGCTTCCTGGAAGCTCACCTACTTGTGAGTCAGCCCCCAGCATCTCTCTCACTGAGCTCCACCCGCAACCAGTCTAGCTGACCAACTCATGTCTAGGACCGAATTCCCATGCCGTGTAGCGAGCATGACCGGTGTCTGGGTCATCGACGCGGAGCACCCCCTCCGCGGCTTCCTAGACATCATCCCGACCACGACCACGGCGGCCCAAGGCTTCACACTTGGCGCGCTGCTGGACATCAGTTTGCAGAAGCCGAAGTACCATCACGGTTACGTTTACGGGGAATGGGAAGTTATACACGCTGAGCCGATGATCGACTTCCTCAAGCGACTGGAGAGGGAGACGGGGAAGGAGGCGAGGCTGGAGAGCATGCGCGTCGATATGTGGGATGTCGTTTGGCCAAAGGCAGAGGAGTGGGAGATGTTTGAGGGATGAAGAGGGATACGATGGTCGATCGATACCGGCCGAGAACAATGGTATCAGTGCCTATTTCATCGGCGTGCTCAAGTGGCAGTCGAACATGCTCGTTATTCCAGATTGGATCCCAAACAGCGGTGCTAGTTTGGGAAGCTGCTGCTACAGGAGCATTGATCTCGGATACGATGGCAGGGTGTGCGGACGGCAGTAGTGGGGAGATAGGCGCCCTCACGTCCGGCTCGAGTCCGAGGGATAACCGCGAGATCTCTAGCAGTGGCTACCTTTACTTGCGCTTGGCAATGTCAGGCGTGCTCAACGAATAATGGCACGTTGCTGCAACTGGGCGCCCGGTGGGCTGTGGTCTGGCTGTCCTCTCCGTTTTGTCTATCGTCTGCCAACCTCGTCGCCCATTCAGAAAGTGAACATGTGTCCTCGAAGTATGGATGGATGAAGGACGTCCATTGATGTAGTGCTCGACGAGACTCGGGGAACGTCGTTGCTCTCGAGACTCTGAGTGCTATAACTCCATTCGGCTAGCCGCCGCGGAAAGCGCCCGAATACCACCCCAGCAAAGCACGGTCGATATGAATAGCACTCAGGCTTACCACTGCGTTTCGTATCCCCTGGCGAGACATGTCCAGAGCCTCATAGGCCGCTCAGACAGGGGGCTAACACAGATGCTGGAGGCCTGAGACGCCTGATATGGATCTTCACTACCACCTGTGCCTTCCTTCTGCTAGAGCGGTAAGTCTCAAACTATTTCACCACCCACCTTGAGCTTTCCATCGCAGCCGTGACGAGCTTTCCTTGTTTGCGAGAGTCCATACTTTCCTATACAGACGCAGAGAGTCAGTTGTGACTGGTGAAGTCGAGGAGGACTGCACATCCACCCCCCTGTTTCGACATGACCAGCAATGAAAAGTCATCACCTGGCGTGGGCATCAACAGCCGCTCGAACACCTCCTACTTCGCATCATCTACGCCGTCCATGGATCAGGACGAGCACACCGACATCCTAGAAGGCATCTTCTTCGGGCCCCGCGACGTTGTCAGACACTCGAAATGGCCCTACTTCCTACGACT
>NAJQ01000680.1:0-16048 GCA_005059865.1 Friedmanniomyces simplex
ACGCGCACGCGAGTGGTTGTGATGTGCCGGGGAGCCTGCCACTGCGTTGAATGTGTGATGCAACACTGCGGTCAGATTAGATGTACGAGTCCAGGCCAAGTAGGGGATGCTGAGGTGACTGCCAAGCAAGCGTATCCAGCACCAAAAGCGGAACGTCGCCGGCTTGAACGGCGCGGATCGGTCCTAGATCACCCGTGCCGATCCTTGTCCGACCTCACTTCGCGGGGCACGTGAGAGGCCCGCGTGATGTGTGCAGTGTGATTACCTCTAACCAATCTTCTGGGAACAGTCTGCTGGCCCTGCTATCCTATAAGTGACCAGTGTGACAAATATCAAGACTCAACATGCCTAGATCGAGAATGATAGAATGCATTATCTCTGGCCGGTACTCTCAGCGTTGGAGATATGATCCGCACTCTCTCAACAGCGTGTCAATCGACATTGTGCCGCTATGGACGACCAAGAAATCATTGCGCACTACTAGTTGGTACCCAGTCCAATTTGAGGCGGAACTACATACACCCCAACGCCCCCCTCAACAGCCTCCCCACCCCATTCAGCCCCTGCCCCTCCTCCACCTCCTCACCCTGCTCCATCTCTCCCACCTCCTGCGTAACAATCCTCCCCGGAATCGCCCACTCAACCTCCACTCCCCTCTTCCCCCAGCTTTCCGACCCTCGCCCCAATTCCTGCCCTACCAAACTCGCATACGAGTGATCCAGAAAATCCTCCAAAACATACTCCCTCTTCGTGAACTGCTCGCCCAGAATCCTCGCCAGCGTAGCGACGTTGGGGTGATAATGTGATTGCAGCGTCTCGAGTTCCCAGAGCGAAGAGTCGATGGCTCCGGCGGTGAGGGGGTTGGGGTCGAGCATGTTGAAGGGGTCTTCGATCGCCATCGTCGTCGTGGTGTCTGAGGATGATTTAGGATGTGCAGAATAAATCCGGTGAGCCGGGTGATACGGGCGGTGGAGTAGAAATCCTAACCCCGGATGCGCCTTCACGCAGTTATAGACCCATGGCACGATCCACACGATCGCTCCCGGCGGGGCCTGCAGACTCAGCCGCGCGAGACGCTTGACGAAACTCGCCACCAGCGCGGCAGGCAAATGTTCCGATCGCAGGAACGTCTCCAGAAGCCGGAAGAACCGAGAGCGGTGTTTACTGTGCAGGACATCCTCATCCAGGAGGGAGTACAGTTTAGGGTAGAATTCCGGGTAGTCAAGGTTCTGGTGGGTGATGAGGTGGAAAATACTGTTTAGCGCAAGGAGGGAGAGGCTGCCGCCGGAGTTGAAGGAGTCGGTGAGGAAGTCTGCGAGGAGTTCGAGGCGGGTGGTGAAGTGGGGGAGGATTTGGGTGGTGGCGAGGGTGAGGAGGCGTTTGCGGTGGCCTTTGGTGAGGGTTAAGCGGAATATGGTGAGCCAGGTTTCTTGGGCGGCTTTGCGGTGGGCGGGGAGGGAGAGTAAGGGAGTGTTGGTTTTTGCGGTTGGTGGGTCGGTGGAGTACCAGGTTTGAGGTTGATAGTCGGAGTCAGGTGGCGACTCGATGTGGGATAGCAGGTCGATGGCATTGCCTGTAACCTTCTCTGACGGCGCGGATGAAGTCTTGAGGACTTGTTTGATGGCCACCAAGGTGTAGAAGCGCACATCGTCATGCTCGTCCGCGTACTTCTCCACAAATTCTTGCCTTGCGCCTTCCGCGTCGGTCCTCTCCAGCAACGTCTTGACCAGCTTATAGAACGTCGACATCTCTGTCCGCCACGCCTGCTCCGACCGCTTAGCTCCTTGCGATGTCTCTGCCTTGACAACTCGCATCATGAGCGTCAGAGCTGTGCTTTCTTGCGCCGCATCCGGGCTCCCGATCCAGCCCAAGAGACTTTCCACATACTCTTTCAGCCGGCCTTTCAGCCATTGCACAATCTGCGCTTCCGGATCTGTAGTATTGCTGCTCTTCACCAACGCCTCTCCAGCTATCAGACGACAGAACACCCGACACAGTCCTACTGCGGCAAGCGTCGCTGTCCTAGGATTCGTTTCATACTTCTGCACCAGCGACTGCAGTTCGACGATATTGTTGTAATGCTCCCGCCCTTGCAGTATCTGCTCCTCTAGCTGTAGGATCCTGGCCTGCGTGCTCTCGCCTGTCGATGTCGTCTTGGGGGCTTTGCGCGGCTTCGTGACATTCATTTTCGGGGCATCATCACGCTTCCGCTTGCGCGCGACATCGCTCGTGACTGTTCCAGGCATCTTAGAGGTACATGTGAGCTTGCGACCTCGATGGGGTGTATCGATTGTCGAAGAGCTTGGCTTATGAGAAAATGTTGGCACCCTAAAAGGGCTAGCGCGCTTCTCGGCACCGAGAGAAGTTCAAGTCCGGAGGAGAAGCATCACCTCGACGAACAGCACGGCATTCACTCCACTCACAGCTCACCACCCACACACACAATGGCGTCGATACTGGCAAAACACGCCATGGGTACATACTCCCCGCCATCACCCACCACCCACCACCCATTGACCCCCCAACTAACCCCCGAGCCTCAGGCGCCGTCCGCAACACCCGCCCAACCCTCCTCCGTACCACCCTCCCCACCGCGACCGCCTTCACGACCAGCACCCCCAAGCTCGCCGACCCCCAGCCGCCCAGCGTGCCATCTAGAAACCCCAAAGACACCGCGCAATCCATCCTCAACGCCCTTCCCGGCAACAGCCTCGTCTCCAAAACCGCCATCCTCTCCGCCGGCGCCGGCCTCTCCATCGCGGCAATCTCGAACGAGATCTACGTCGTCAATGAGGAGTCCATCGTCGCGCTCAGCTTGTTGACGATCTACTGGGCGGTGTACAGCTATGCGGGCCCGATGTACAAGGAGTGGGCGGAGAAGACTTCGCAAAAGTACGCGGATATCCTGAATGCGGCGCGGAAGGACCACACGGATGCGGTGAGGAAGCGGATTGACAATGTGAAGGATTTGAGTGGGGTGATTGATATCACCAAGGATCTGTTTGCTGTGTCGAAGGTACGATATTATCGCTTGTCCCTCCTAACACACCCTCTCACAGCGCTTTGCTAACGCAGCACTTCTGTTCGGCTTGTAGGAGACAGCTCAGCTCGAAGCTCAAGCCTACGAGCTCGAGCAACGCACTGCCGTGACGGCCGAAGCGAGGAATGTCCTTGATTCCTGGGTGCGATACGAAGGGCAGGTCAAGGTCCGACAGCAGCGCGAGTTGGCAGAGAGCATCATTGCAAAGATTGGTAAAGAGCTCGAGAACCCGAGGGTGCTGGATCAAATTCTCAAGCAGAGTGTTGCGGATGTCGAGAGGATTGTTGCGCAGAAGGCTTGAGTCACGTGAAGTGGGGAAGGAGTGGTGGTGATGATTGGGGAGGGCAGTGGTGGGTGTATATAGTAGAGTATGCTGTTTGCTACACACGATTACTGTACTGTGTGGCGTGACTTGAGCTGCTCCCAATCTTGAACATCACATGTCATGCCTCGGCGACGTGGAACTCCCGCTGGAATGTACTACGATCATATATACACCAGTCAACGGCAGCCATATGACCTCCAACCGGTGCCGCACCCTCGACATGGTCTCTTTGTGTCTCCCGTATGCTATCACGCCCTTACTTAGCGCAGCGACTTGACCAGAGATTTCCTTGTAATCCTACTAGTACACTCCGCTAAAGTCCATTTACATTCCCTGAGCCACACCACGGGCAATCTCAAACCCGTTCCGCTAGCAAACTACACTCTTTCTACTATCCGCGACAGTCATGGCGCCCCAGCATCACGCCACTACGGCTCTCAACCCCGACACAGACGACGATAGCGACGCAGGAGGTGACTTTGCCGTCTCTTCCGAGGGCATTGACAGCGAGCAGGAACCTTACGATGAAGGCGAGGAGGATAAAGGATTGCATGAGAGTCCTTCGCTTGCTAGGCGAGCGACGCAAGACTTGCAGAGCGGGATTGGGGCCTCGAGTGGTAGTCCCAGAGATCGAACAGCGCAAGAAGGTCTAGGGCCCGGTGGTGAGGGGCCCAGCGCAGAAGGGGATGCAGAGAGAGGAGACGGGGAGGACCGTGGGGAGGGGGTGGTGTTGATGAGGGACAAACAACGCAGAACTACACACTACAATTACCATCTTGAGAAGCAGATGTCGCATGTCGAGGCCAAGCAGTTCTACCAGGATCGGCAGGTGCCTCCTGGGAGTCCGGTGCTGGTGGCCAGGAGCCCCGTGATTAGTGCGCAGAGGGGTCATGTGGGTGGTGGAGGAGGAGTGGGGGCAGATGGTGGGATGGGGAGGAGTAGATTGAGTACGGGGCCCTCAAGGGATGGAGTGGGGTTGGGCGATGGGCAGAAAGGGGCGGGAGTCAGTCTGCACACTACCGGGGTTGGACGAATTGATACTGCGAATATATCCCACGCAGCCGGCGACGAGAGTGCGCACCTTGAGGCGGACAAGAAAGCTAGAGCGCATACGCTGCACCCGGGCTTACCACACGAGGCGAAACCATTACTCGAGAGGGAGGGCATTCACGGCGCCGGAGCCGGGATAGGACTCGATGCTGGCAACGACTCGGGAATCATGACCGAGCTGCACGCCATCTACAGCAACATCCAGAAGATCCTCGACTTGCGGCACAAGTATATGAGGCTGTCTCTGCAAGGTCCCTTAGATAACCCGAAGGATGAGCCGGACTGGAATATCTACCCGTCTATGCCGGCCCCGGTGTGGCAGGAGAATAAGGAGCGGCCGGGTGGAGGCGAGGGAGAGAATGGCGAGTCGAGCAAGTCACCAACGCAGCCATCACCTCCACGGAGACCTCGGAAGATGGGCCAAGACATCGGCGAGGACTTCGTGCTCGAAGACTGCCTACCCGTTCCCGAGGACGCGGACATGACCTTCCAGCTCGATTCTTCTGGCGTTTACCAGGTTTACAACACGTCGACTTCATCTGAGCATGGCGAACCCATCCTCCAAATCCCCACAATCCGTGAATACTACATGGACCTCGACGCCATCCTCTCAATCTCCTCGGATGGACCCTCCAAATCTTTCGCCTTCCGCCGCTTGCAATACCTCGAAGGGAAATTCAATCTATACGTGCTACTCAACGAGTACCAAGAGATTGCCGACACCAAAGCTGTGCCCCATCGCGATTTCTACAACGTCCGGAAAGTAGACACACACGTCCATCACTCGGCGTGCATGAACCAGAAACACTTACTGCGCTTCATCAAGAGCAAGATGAAGAAGAGCCCGGACGAGGTGGTGCTGTTTAGGGACGGCAAGCACCTGACGCTGAGAGAGGTGTTCGAGAGTATCAACCTCACGGCGTATGACTTGAGCATCGATACTTTGGACATGCACGCCCACACCGATTCTTTCCACCGCTTCGACAAGTTCAATTTGAAGTATAATCCCGTCGGAGAAAGCAGACTCCGGACGATCTTCCTGAAGACGGACAATTTCATACACGGCCGGTATCTTGCCGAGATTACGAAGGAAGTCATCAGTGATCTGGAAAGCAGCAAGTACCAGATGGTGGAATGGCGGATCTCAATCTACGGCCGCACACTGGACGAATGGGATAATTTGGCCGCCTGGGTCGTGGACAACAAAATATTCTCCCCCAACGTCCGCTGGCTGATCCAGGTGCCCCGATTGTTCGACGTCTATAAATCTTCCGGGCTGATGACGAGTTTCGACGAGGTCATCACGAATGTTTTCCAGCCGCTCTTCGAAGCTACGGCCCAGCCGCGGAAACACCCCAAACTGCACATCTTTCTGCAGCGAGTGATTGGTTTCGATTCCGTGGATGACGAGAGTAAGACGGAGCGAAGGATCTACCGCAAGTTTCCTTTACCGCGGAGTTGGAATACGTCCCAGAACCCGCCGTACAGCTACTGGATCTACTATCTTTTCGCCAACATCGCTTCCCTCAACGTCTGGCGCAAGCAACGCGGTTTCAACACTTTCGTCCTCCGGCCCCATTGCGGCGAAGCGGGGGATACGGATCACCTCGCCGCCGCCGTGCTGAGCTGCCATAGTATCTCGCACGGCCTGCTCCTGCGGAAAGTGCCCTTGCTGCAGTACATCTTTTACCTCGAGCAGATCGGCGTAGCCATGAGCCCCCTCTCCAACAATGCACTCTTCCTAGCCTACGAACGCAATCCTTTCCTGCAGTACTTCCGCCGTGGATTGAACGTCAGCCTCAGCACCGACGATCCGCTGCAATTTGCTTTTACGAAGGAACCTCTGATCGAGGAGTATGCTGTCGCGGCGCAGATATACAAGTTGTCCGCGGTCGACATGTGCGAACTGGCGAAGCAGAGTGTGCTGCAGAGTGGGTTCGAGCATGGGGTTAAGCAGAGGTGGTTGGGAGATGGGTATAGGAGGGAGGGGGTAGAGGGGAATGAGGTCGGCAAGGTCAATGTGCCGGATTTGAGGGAGGGGTTTAGGCATGAAACTTGGTTGCAAGAGTTGGGGATGGTGGGGAAGTATGCAAGGGCGCAGGCGCAGGGTGCGTTGAGTCCGACGGCGAGTTTGAAGACGTCTGCTGGCGGTGCGAATGCGTTGAGGATGGAGAGGAGTAATGTGCCTCAGGCCGTGGGTGGGAGGGAGCACGAGCAGTCGAACGCTACGGTACGGAAGGAGTCGCAGGATCTAGCGCACGCGCAGTCCGAAGGCCAGTCCGCGAGTCGGCCGAGTATGCCTCCACCACCTGGCCGCGATGCTCACGGCTCAGGCAGCTCGGTCTTCGCGTCGCCAACGACCTATGCCGGACAGCCGAATTTCCCACCCCAGCCTCCGGAACCTGGCTCCGCGCTGACACCTACCGTCTCCGGTGACTTGGTTGCCTCGCATTCGTTCGGGGCTTATAGTTCAGTCAGTGGGGCGGAACCAAAGATCTTCCCTGGTGTGGTCAGTGGTAGGCGGAGGAGGAGTTCTGTTATGAGACCGCTGAGCATCGTGAACGGTAGCGCCGGGATGGAGGATGACAGGGCGAGCGATGGCGGGTTGGGCAACAGCGTGGGGAGTCTGACTTCGGCGGGCAAGGGTGATGCGGAGAGGAGACAGGCGGGAGATGCTACGATACCCGAGGCGGGCGTGGAGACGGATGAGAGTGATTGATCGGTCAATCTGTTGGATGATGAGGATGATGATGATGGGGACCTTGGGTATGTAGTCCTATGCCAACACCTATATTGCAACGAAGCCGATGAGTGACTCGTATTTGCTGGAGCCTGGGTCGTTCCTTCCATAAGCGGAAGCGCCACTCACGGGAAAGTCTAAACAGCCTTAGCGCCTGAGCCGCATCGAATCCCGAACTTGCATTTTCACCTTTCACACTCGGTCGCCACATCTCAATCACCGCCATCGCTCGCATTATATCCACTCACTCACTCGCCCAACATGGCCACTATTGCTCCCCCGAAAGCGAAGGCGACCTACTACAATATACCTCCGCCGCCGTTGCCGGAATTCTACTTACCTAAAGCGCCATCAAAGGGCAACAACGACGGCTCCAGCACATCTTCAGCATCCGTGGACCATGCGCAAGCACTCGCGCAGACGAAGATAAAGGTTCGTCGCCGGAGCAAACAAAAGATCACGGAGACCTACCTACAAGAACCTACTACACACGACTACGACGCCGCACTCGCCAAGCTCCCTCCAGACCCCGGTGACGGCACCGACGAGAGGATGCGAGTGAGGTACACAGTCGAGAGAACGACCTCGAGGCCCATCGTCACTTTCGCACCACCGCCACCCCCTCTTAATACCAACGACGTGCCACCGCTTGCCATCTACCACGTCTGCCGCATCTGCTTGCGTCCGCGCAGCACCCGCTACCATTGCGAGCACCCGATTCCAATCAATGGCGTACCGCCTCCACCAACTATATGCCGGAGATGTCGTGTCTCGACCGTGAAGGAAGTGGCGAAGGTGGCGACGGTAATTCAGGAGAGCGAGAGCAACAAGATGAAGCTTGGTATTGGGGCTTTCATTCCTCAGGAAGACTACGTCTCGAACAAGGAGATGAAGGAGAGACGTGCTCGAGAGCTGCTGCGGTCTGTCGAGCGCCAGCGGTTGAGAGAGAGTAGCGCGAGTGAGTCAACGGGCCAGGAAAGGGAGATAGCATTCCGGCGTGTTCGTGTACTGGAGAGCGTGTCTGACTCGCCACCCAGACTACAAACGAGCGTCAAGTCGACGGCGCAGGATGCTATTGATGCCGTCAGCGTTCGATCTCAAGGCGGCAGGACGACCATAGCGGTTGCCGCGACGAGCAGGCCTGTCGGCCCGTCGTCGGAGAAGACCTTTTCAGTCAGTGCTCGACCTTCCGAAGGACGCGCGAACGACTCCGGCTTCCAAGAGGTCGGCGAAGGCGTGATCTCTACAGAACCTCCTCGAGACATCGACAAGACGAAGCAGAAGACAAAGATCACTGCGTACACAGCATCTTCAATCGCCCACGCGCCGTCGACGGCCGTCGCCCGTGCTTCTGTGTCCATCGCGCAACCTGCGCGACCTGAGCGGTCCGAGTCAGAGATCCGGAGGATCGCACGAGAAGAAATCGTTCGGTATCGGCAGGCCGAGCGAAAGATGGAAGCGCACCCCGATCCCTACGCTCACGGGCGTATGGTGCCCGTCGAGCGGCGGATCGAGAAGCAGGCCGATGTGATTGAGCCAATGCCGTGGGCGCGGCGGTCCGAGGCTGTGGAGGAGGTGGTGTTAACGCGGAGGCAGAAGAATGCGAAGGAGACTCCAACGCAGCCGGCAAAGAGCTCCAAAGAGGACACAGCGAAGGAGATGGCCCAACCGCGACCGGAGAGAGTGGCTCCAAGACGTGACGAAGGGTCGAAGAAGGCGCCAGCAGATGCAGAATTATCAGAGCCTGTTCGTCCAGAGCAAGGCAGCGCTCGAATAAAACCAGACAAGTCCGTAGAACGCGAGTACGTGATCGAGCGTGTCAGCAAAGGAGACAGCAAGGTCTCCGCCAGTGGGTGGACGTCAGGATCTGGGTGGGTCTCGGAAAAGAAAGACGAGCCCGGAAGGCAATCTCAGCCCTCGAAGACCACCACCGCTAAGCTAAGGAGCGAGAGGAGCGAGAGAAGGAAGTGGGATGTGATGACTGAGACACCTACACAGCAGGAGCCCAGCTCGCAGACCACGAGGTCTGCCCAGGATGGGTCCCGGAGCGCCAGAAGCGTGAGAAGGAAATGGGACCTTTTGACCGAGTCCGGCAAGACCACGACCGAGCCAAGAAGCGATCGGGTACCTAATGTGAAGCAACATGAGGTGCCCAGCTGGGAAGATGAGCGTGGAGGCTACATCCGACGCGAGATCTGACTCCCGTCAACGGGCGACTACGAAGTCATTAACGTGATCGAGGAGACCGAGAAGCCTCGTGAGATGAGAAGCTCGGGCAACGGTCACTCTGGCTTCCGGAGGAGATCGCCGACACCCGATGAAGATGCTATGCCGAACCGTATTCTAGAGATCAGGTCGGAAGCTGAGAGCAACAGAAGCAGGCCTAGTCGACCTCCACATCAGGAAACATGGTCCAGGCCAACGAACCGAGACGACCAGTCAAATGAAGGCGCCGCGACCGTTCGATCTTCGAAGTATGATGTAGTAGGCGAGATCAGGTACCGCAACGAGGATGCCCGCAGCCAAACGGTCCGCGGGCCTCCGTCCCTGTCTGATTGTGGTGGCAGAATGCCGCAGAGCGGTCGTGCGAGTGATCGGCGGGCTGTTGACGAAGCGCCAGCGAAGTTATCTGAAGGCAAGACTAAAGCTACTAAGCCAAATCATCCAGATGGTCGTCGTGCCGCTCCCGAAGAGGAGGAGAAACCATCTGAGACTGCCAGGCCGAGAGCTTACGATTTGAGGTGGGCTGCGGTCACTGCTGCGGCTGCGGCAGCAGCAGGAATAGGAGCGGGATCTCAGCAGCGGCAACACAAAGAGCCCGGTAATGCGGTCGAAGATGATCATGCCGAAAGCGACGAAAGCAGCGACAAGACAAGGTGGCCGGAGCAACCGGCTTCCAAGCCTGACTCACGCGCCGGCCGTAGTGACGCAGGCACCGAGAGAACGACAAAGTTCTCCGAAGCTCCGGTCTCTGAGCGAAGTTCACGCCCGGCACGCTCGCCCGAGAGGGAGTACATCTTCACGGAGCGCATTGTCGAGCCTGCCGGCCGGCAGTGGGAGCGAGAGAGGTCGCGGGATGTGCCTGGTCGGCGGTATGTGGAGACTAGGGAGTTGTTTAGCACGAGCAAGGGGTCGAGGGCTGGGTCTAGTAAGTCATACCCTAGGTGGTGACCCTAACAACATGGCACACTGCTCTCCAGGTTTCGTGGCTATAATCCAAGCTCGAGGACGAGTTTAGCGGCTTCTCCAATCCTCAGCGGATCGGAGAAGGGTGCCCTACTCTGCGTTGGATTGATATCCGAGACAATGGCTGATCTTGCGACCTATCATGATAGGCTCAGGCTCCACAGCTGGACCTCACAATGACCGGGAGGAAGGCTCTCAAGCTAGCACGCAATGTAGATCCCAACCCACCTCTCACACTACAACAGCGCAACCCACCAGCCAGCCCTCCCGCAACTACCGCGCCATCTATCGCGAGGTAAAGGCAGGAGACGACAGCGAACACAGTTCCGGCCGTGTGCGCTTCGCGAGTAAGGTCGACGTCTCGCCCACGCCACCGGACAGCGAAGCCAGCTCGACGCAATTCCGCATGATCGGCGCGCGACCGGGCAGCAGGAGAAAAGTGGTGGCGGAGGGGGGTGAGCGCGAGAGAGGGGAGGATCTGATTGTTGAGTACGAGGAGCGTAGGGGTAGGTCCCGGGCGCGGGATCGTGCGAGGTCTGGGGGAGTGGGAGAGGGGCAGAAGCAGGAGTACTTCTACGAGCGGAAGGGGGTTGAGAGTAGCAGGTCGAGGTGCGATGGTGCCGAAGACCCCTCAGAGCGCAGCGGTGGCGGGTCACCTGAAAAGAGGGAGCCTAAACCGCTAGCTCGAGCTTTCAGCGAGAGTCCTTCTCGCGAGCTCCATAGCGAAGCGCCTGCCTGGGCAAATGAGGACGGCTTTAGACCTTACCGGCCAGAGATGCTCAGGCCCAACAGCAGGGACATTGACAGCTTGGAAGTTGGTAGTGGAAGCGGGCATGGCGAGGACAGGGGGGTCAAGCACTCCGCTCACGGTCGTTGGCAGGAGGACTTGCCGGTTCTTGAGGGCTATGGGTGGTAGGATCGCCGGAGGTAGAGACTGAGGGAGGGTTGGGGTCTTGGAGCATGTGGTCTTGCGGACTGGCAGCCTGAGGCAGGAAAACCTACATTCACCGTGTTTAACCCTTTCTTTTCTCCTCGCACACCGGAATTCCTCATCTTTTTCCCCCTTCCAGCGCAGGCAAATGCAGGCGCGCAAACTGTCTATCTTGTCTCTCATATCTTGCTACTGCCGACGTCCTGCCCAATGGCTCCTCCTAAGCTTGCCAGGGTGAAACAGGGCAAATGCGACAGGGAATTCGCCGCGCTAACGTCATGGCACATCTCGCTTCGCGACAATACGCGTGAGACTCCAACAAGTTGTTTGCTACTCATGGATCCGAGGGGCTTGGGAAACTTGACACGTCACAAGCGTGATGCAGCTGGCGACGAGGTCCATGCGACGCTGATAAATGAAGAGGAAGTCTCACCTTCAGGGTAGGTTTGCTCGTTTTCCTACGACGCATTCCGCAAACATCATACGCGTGGCACTATCCTCTACACTGGTCTCCCTACCCTCTTCGACCCATCACCCCCAACAACCATCATGCGCATCTCCGCCCTCGCTCCCGTCCTCCTCTGCGCCGCAGCGCTAGTCCTCTCCTTCCTCTGCCTCTTCGCCGGCTCGAAGGAAGGCTTCATGGACGACTACCCCATCCTCACCCTCAACACCTCCCGCATCGGCGCCAGCGTCCTGAACGCCTCGCACAGCAGCAGCAACCCCGTGATCTCCTTCATCGACAACGTGACCAACAGCGTCGAGAACGACATCAACCAGGACCTGTCCTCCCTCGCGCGAGCGCTGGGTCTCCATGATTTCTACAGTACGTCTCGAGCTAACCCACAACAACCCCTCGGCGGTACTTTCCTAACGAGAAACAGACGTCCACCTCCTCGACTTCTGCGAAGGCTACTATACCCCCTCCCCCGTCCCCAACACCACCCTACCCCGCCGCAAAATCCACCAAAACGTCACCTCCTGCTCCAACCGCACGGCAATGTACAGTTTCAACCCGCGAAACACTCTCCAGCAAGAACTGAACGCCAGCGGACACGGGGACATCGATCTCACCAGCAATCTCGACTGGCCGGCAGATGTGGATAAGGGCCTGCATGCGCTGGTGATAGCGCAGAAAGCCACGTTCGTGTTGTATTGCGTCGCGATTGCGCTGATCGGCGTGGCGACACTGCTCGCTTTGCTCGGCATGTTCTCCGAGGGGAGAATGGGTGCGTTCGTGAATGTGCTGGTCGATTGGCTCGCGTTCCTGGCTATTGGGTTGGCCAGCGCGATCGCGACGGCTGTGGCGGTTAAGGCTGTGCATGTGGTCAATAAGTACGGGGATCATATCGGGGCGCGCGCGAGTACGGGGGGGAAGTTCCTGGTTCTGACTTGGGTGGCGACGGCGGTGATGTTGGTGGCGAGTATGGTGTGGTGTTTTGAGTGTATTGTGGGGCGGAAAGAGAAGAGGAGAGTGTCGAGGAAGGGTTATGTGGATGAGCCGCGGTACTGATTGATGAGAAAACAGGGTTGTGGTTTGGAAGATGTGGAGTTTTGGGCAGCGTGGAGTTGGTGATTGAAGATACCCTTGTGTAATTACGATTAGTTTAGCATGCGTGGGCGGTCAGGCGAGTACACTTGATCTAATACCACCCATGCCCTTCCTCGCCCAACTTCTTGTTCTTCGGGTTCAGACTCAACATCCTCTGACCCGGTATACTCCCACTAATCCGGCTCTCGAAAATCCCGCTCACCGCCCTCCTGCCCACATGCGCAAACGACTCGAACTCCTGCCCACCCTCCTCGACCGGCACGGATATTCCATTCACCGCCGCCCATTCGGGAGAGGTATACGGACTACTCCCATCCCCCAAATCGCTCCATCGCGTGACTACCAGGTCATGCTTGAACGGCCGCACGGGATCGCTGCTGTCCTCCACCATCTGCACTTCGACGAGGTACTCGGTCGGACACTCGGGACACCGGCGAGCGGGACGACACCACTCGCAGCCTCGGACCAAGAAACAGGGGTGCGCCAGGTGCCGGTGGATTTTCGGCGCTTTCTTCAATTGCGCGATGTAACCCTCGGGAGGCGAAGGGACATGCGATAAAGCGCATTTGCACAACTTCATCAGATCCCCGTCCTTCCAATGCGCACAGACACTGAAGAAGGGCGCGAACTCCTGCCGATCGTACAGGAGATGCCGCTCCGCCGTCTCCGTCAGCGTGACCGCGGGCGGGACGTGCCGCTGGCTGACGACGCGCATGAGGAGGCGGTTATCGTGGATCATGTACCGGCTGCGGTGGGTCCAGCCGCTCTCGGCGTGTTTCCAGCGGCGGTCCATCGATTCGTGCGCGATGCCGTGGGCGTGGGAGTGGGTGGTGCGGAGGGCGAGCTGGAGGAAGTGGTAGGGGAGTTCGCGGGCGTGGGTTAGGCGCATGCGGGGGAGGACAGTGCTTTTGACGCGGGGGCAGGCGAAGAGGGGGTTGTTGATGTAGTCCGGTTTGAGCGTTTCTTTGCCCGGGTGGAGGCGGATGTGGTAAGTCGCGCAGGGGAAGCAGAGGAGGTGGCGGGGGAGGCGGGCGTCCAGGCTGTGGAGGAGGCGGATCTTGTAGTGCTTGTTCTCTGGTTTGTTGAGGGCGTCGAAAGGAGGTGAGCCAAGCTTCCGACGTAGGGTTCTGCTTGATAGCGCGACTTGGACGGCATCTGTAGGGTTGAGAAAGCTTGCTATTCGCAGCCAGATGTCGTCCGGTAGGCTCTCGACTAATCGCTCATGCACGGTCGAGACACGTCTCAGTGCTTCGCCACGCTCGCTCGAGTGTACATGCTTCAAGTCATCAGACTCCCTCGTCCGGTCGACCAGCGAGTCAAACGAGTCGTGGTGAGCCAGTCGATGCATCATATCCGTATGATCCGGGCGCTCAACAAGCGTCGACGCCTCACTGAAGACCGAGTAGTCACGTTCGCCGAGCTCGTCCACATCGTTGGCTCCAGAGGTTGCCGTGTCCTCGGAGCGGCGGGTTTCCCAGTGGTTCTTACGTGCATAATCCGCTGCTCGCTTCTGGCGGCGCTCGACTGCTCTCGGGTTGTTGGCCGCGATGGTCTCCTGGGTAAATTGCTTATTGGAGCGCAGTTTCTTGCCTATGCGGACCACGAGTTTGGTTGGCCATGCATTGAGATCGGGCGTGTTCCAGTCCATGGTTGCTCCTCGACGGTACCGAGGACGATTTCGCTTTCGCCTTCGGCCAGCAAATATTGAAGGAGAGCAGCGGTGATGGAAGGTTCTGACCCTACCTTCTAATGGCATATACAATCATGGGGGGACTTTGTCGGCGGAGGCCGACACACGGATGTCAGCGGAGCGCACACAGTGTCATTAGAAAGCATCTTTGCACTACGTCAGAGCGCCTTGTGCCTTTTCTCATCGGCGAGGAGGGGCCGGAGGTTTCGGAAAGGCTCTTGAGACCGAAATCAAGCGTATCAGTCTCTCGTGTGGCTTGTAGTAGGTGCCAACTGGCGTGTGAAGCTCAGCGATGCGTGTGGTCGGTGCAGTGCAAAAGACATGGTCGGACCTTGGAGTGAGCTTGAGGTTTAGATGCGGGTGACGCCAGTGTTGCTAAGTTGGTCACTACTCCTATTAGGAAGGTACGTGTCGCTCAAATCGCCGAGCGTTATACCTAATGTGGCAATAATGAGGAGTGAATGTGCTGATTAACTCGACCGCCTCACGGGCCGATCCACGGCGTAACCCGCGGAACTCCTCCTTTCGCGGCAGGGCGAGGCTTCCCGTTGTCCGCCTCACAATTCACGATTCGCTGGGGAAGCAGCAACGCGCACAGTACAGTACAGCAACATAAGGCGGAGGAAGAGAGGCCCATCACATCACTCGACAGCTGAGCTATCACGGTGAGAGAGAGAGAGAGCCATTAAGTACCGCTGCCCTGCCTCTTCTTGTCCACACGCTGCCGTCACGGCACGCCTGTTCATCGACCTTTCTTGTACGCGCAGCTTCCGAGTATCTGACCTCACACACAGCTTGGCGCAACCAGCGCGCATGTTCTTCGCGTAGACTGGTGAGGCTGGGTCGCTTCTTGTTGTACGCGTGCGGACGATTACCATGGAGGACGCGAACAGCCGCGAAGGGAGCGAGGCGCCGTCCTCTGAAGAAGATTTCTACGGGCTTGAGCCGCCTTCGGAGGAGCAGGTGGATATGCCAGCACCACCAGCACATACCCAGGTGGAGGATCAGGTGACTTTGCCGGTGCTACCAGCACACAGCCATGTGGAGGAGCCAGTGCAGGCCATCCTGAGAGATGATGGGCATGCCACCGAGGAACAGCCCAACGGCGCGCCAGCACCAGAAGCCCAGCAGCCTGTTGCAGAGGAGCATGTCCTTATGAATGGTACTGCCAACGGTACCACCAACGGTGCGGATGTTGATGACCACGGGGACTCCTCCTCCGAGATGGATGTGTCAGCAAGCAGCCGGAGTTCCTCGCCAGGGCCACAGACAGACAATTTACCGCAAGCGGGAGCAAAGCGGAAGTTTAGCTATGCTGCCGACGCCGCAGAAGGGTCCGAAAAAGTCTCAGAAGAGAATCCAGCCAAAAAGTTCAGACGGTCTCCAACGCCGGCGCTTGCTACAATTCACAGGCCATCACCCGCGGAACGCTTGTCCACGGAGCTTTGGCAACACATCTTCCTCCGGCTGTCTCCTGCCGTACTCAGTCGCTGCTTGCGGGTCTCCAAGACCTTCCACACATACCTAACCCAGA
>NAJQ01000681.1:0-16041 GCA_005059865.1 Friedmanniomyces simplex
ACCTTGCAGGACGAGCACCAGTTGGTCATCCAGAGTGTGACCAGTGGTATGCGGGTGCTGGCAGACATCAACGTGAGCGTTTCAAGCTCGGATTCGCTTCGTATCGTGGATGGGTATGTGCGGTTCTTTCGGAGCGTCGGTGAGGTCGAGAAGCATCGGCGCAGAGCAGCACGGCATGGGACGGCAGTGCTTGTTATACTGATTGCACTCAAGGCGCTTTGAGTAGGCAAGAGCATGTTGATATACAGCCTTGATAGCGTCAATTATCATGATACAAGAGTAAAGCGAAGTGAAGTGAAGTGAAGTTTGAGGTCAGGAGTGCGGAAAAGACCCGACGGGAGCATCTCCTCCACCGTGCTTGACTTCATCTTGTCGCGTCTCACACATGTCCAACAGAAACACGACCGGTCTTCGTTGTACACAGCCTGCTCCACGCTTACGGCGATATATTGTACCTACAAACCGGGTTGCATAAGGGGCACGAGGCCATACAAAGCCCAGTGCCAACCAGGACTACCGCATCTGGCAAACATGGAGGAACACACTGCTTTGTCGGGCTTCTCTGAGCCACTCAGTCGACACTGACTCCTTCGGAGTGTATGGCATGTGTTTGTGCTCAAGATTGCAAACAATGGCCGCGCGACAATAAGGACAGCGAAAGAAATGCCTCCTTCCGTGCTGACATTGAGTGCAGCAGCACGGCCTTCCAACGCAGAGTCGTACACCACCCATGGTCGCTGCTCCGGCTTACGCCCGTGAGTGTGGCATGCGAAACTCATTGTTACAGTATCCATCGTCTCTAGGCCCGTCGTTCCGGGACGTACAGCGCACGTCAAAGGGGTCCTCCATGGCTCGCCGCATCCCGCGTACGGCTTTGTCGTGTACCAACGAGGCCACGGATTCGCGACAGGTGACCTGTAAGCCGCGAGAAGACCCGCATCGCTCTCTTGTGCCTCCGAGTCCATCAGTCCCGCTCGCTACATCTGAAAATGGCCGCCCCTCCGTGCGCCGATTTCGTCAATAGCCACTCGGCAGGCCACGTCTGTGGTGGACCTCGAATTGCTTGCACAAGGCCCAGCTGGAATGTCAACACGCCGCCCCACGCCCCAGTCTTCCCAGTTTGTCGCAACTGCCAGAGGGACACCGTCATTAATAGCATGTGGTTGTTGGCCGGCGATTTTGCTATGGCATTAGAATCACCCCCTGGCCCGCCGAACCTCGTGCCGGGAATGCCACTGCCCAACCCAGGCGGAGGCGCACTGGTCCCAACGGCCTTACCACCTGTCGCAGCTGCCGCAGTGATGCTCGTTCCGGGCAATCCGGGGTGGCCTCCGTTCGGCCATTTGACGCGTCTCTGCAGCGCCTGCGAGAAGCACCAACAAGAACTGTGCCAGAGCCGCCAAGGCGCAAACTGTCCTCCACAGCTCGTACTGCCACCCAACTCGCAGGGATTATTCGGCCTTCATAATTTGCACACTTGCGTCTGTCGTCCCCTTCTCCGCTCCGGTGGACTCAATGTAACGGTCTGTGAACCACATCGATTTGAACTCCTGCAAAGGATCGCCGACCGTAGAGACTGCAACGACCGGTGGCTGGAGACACTGGACGCGATCCCGGCCAGGGACGAGTGGCTAACCTGCACTGCCAGTAGCGCCTTGATTCGACAAAGGTGGCAGAATGGGACCATGCGCGCCTGTCCCTGCGGCTCTGAGGTCGATATTGGGCCGAACCGTACCTTTGAGGTCCTGATGTGCATGTCCTGCGGCGGCATGCACCACGTGGTGGCGCCGGCCAACTCGAGGCACACTCTGAACGCAGCCAGGACGCTTGGTCGAACTGGTCGTTCGATCGCGCTCGGCCGCCCGCGGTCCTGGAAGACGGCGAAGAATGCGACGTCCGTTTGAGATTGAGGGATGCTGGCCGAATGCCCATATTTGTTTAGGCATGCCGGTCAGACCTGTTACGGTGGCCATGCCAGCCTGTAACGCAAGTTGGGGGTCGATCATGTCGGTATGCAGGCTGTTTGATGATCTCAAGGATATCGTTAGTAGTGTTCATGTAGTGCGTAATGCAGTCGTTGACTCCCAAAACTTCCAATCGTAAATCAGTCTCCACCGTTTCCCAAGAGACTGCATAGTAAGGTGCTGGCAGCGTGAGCAACCCGCAGGCCCAATCTACGCGGAACAAGGCATCTTCCAGCCTTCGTTCCGTGCTTCCGGCCTAGGTTCAGCCCTCATACCACCCATACCACACCGCGTCCCTACCGCAAACCGCACAAGTCTCCTTTTTTCCATTGAGCCTACACCTCTGATCGCACGCATGCCTGTGCTTGCTCCCCGGGGGGTTCAGCACCTCCCAGATCGCTTCCGCCCACTCAGCCGCTTCGCAGATCTTGATGACTGCCTCCATTACCGAGCCCACATCGCCTGCCTCTGGCACGGTAGAATAGTCCGGATGCCGTCCCTGCACCGCAAGCATCATGTCCACCCACTCCCCGAAACTGCACGTACACTCGCCGACTCCCCTGTAGTGATTATGCAGCGTCCGCACAGCCACTGAGCCGTCATCAAGTCTTGTGACCACTATAACAAGACTCCACTGCCAGCGCCGCAGCATATACGGCATCTGCAGCTTCACCTCTCTCACACCTTCCAGCAAGACTCCTCTCTCAGCGATCCACTGCGCGCATAACCGCCGATCCAGGAAATTCCGGAGAGCCAGCCGGAAGACATTCTCGCTGTAGTGC
Organism: Friedmanniomyces simplex; assembly: GCA_005059865.1. Lineage (NCBI taxonomy): Eukaryota > Fungi > Ascomycota > Dothideomycetes > Mycosphaerellales > Teratosphaeriaceae > Friedmanniomyces > Friedmanniomyces simplex. The sequence goes on from NAJQ01000681.1 coordinate 2,747, forward strand.
ACATCCAGAACCTGTCGTTTGAGTAATGGCGAGACGTGAGCGAGCGGAGGCCATTGCTCTCTAATCTCCGTACGGTAGACTGTGCCTACTTCGCTTCGCAGGAGCATGCCGTAGTAGATCCCGCGGTAAGGAGGTTTCCACTGCTGGAGATGGGCTCCGCGAGGCGGAAGGGGTGGGAACTCGGCGTCGTATTTGAATCCTATGCGGACGTGAGGGCGATAACGAGCGAGGGCTGGTGAGTAGATGGCGTTGCGGAGTTCGCCAGGCAGATCGAGGAAGGAGGTGGGTTGCCGGCGGTGCTCGTGTAGCCTTGAGGACGAGACTGAACGTGAGGCGCCAGTGTCCTCCGCAGTGCCAGAGTGGCGGTCGTCCAAGTACAAGGATTCAATCTGTTCGCCGAACTGGTCCATCGTTAGGTTTTACCGGGAGACACGCACTTGCGCGTAGTGCTCTCTGGACGGTGGCAGCGAGTAGCACAAGCAAACGGTGTCGATGTCGATGTGCCCGCTCGCGATGTAGGTGCCCACTCACAAGCTCATGCCAAATTATCGTCTCTCGTGAGTCACCCACGCCTGCGGACGCATCACGCATCACGCATCACGCATCACGGCTCTGATTACCCGTGAGTACGTCTTGGTGTCGACCTGGCAACAAGTGTTCCAAGCACGCAGCAATGGAGACGAAAGCAGCAAAGGCAGTCAATAGGACTGGAGTGTGGCGTCTGACGCTAGCTTCCAGGACGCAATTGAAGATTGGCTCGAAGTGTCTAGGCCAACGCCTTCTTTCCTAATACTACATTTCCTACCATAGTAGGTCCTTTCCCATCAGCTCAGCGGCCAACGAAGCGCTTTTCGAGGAGCTGAAAGTCCTCGTGCTCGAGACTTGCACTCTGCCCCCTTCATCTCCACCCTCTATGCGCGGCCTCCTAGACCGGCCCAGCAGTCTGCACACCATACTCGCCGTCGCCCCGGCCCCTCCCACGCATGCCTCCGCCACGGCCTTCGAGCCCTCCGCGCCCGCCCAAGCCCCTGCCGCCACCACCACCTCTGCCGAAACCTCTACCCCTCCCACGTCCTCTGAAACCGCCACGATACCCACCTCCGCCATCTACAGACCCCTGCCCGAACGTCTCCATGTTCCGACTCCTCTCCTCCCGCCTCATAGCCCGGCCATCCACATAGTGTCCACCCGAGGCAGCCGCCTCTGTCCGATCCTTGAGATCACTCGAGATATCGTCGAAGAACGAGCTCTTCTTGTTATATCCCTTATCCGCCGCCGTAGCACCCGGCATCTTGACTTCCTCGTCTTCTTCACGCCCGTGCCCGTTCTCCATCGGGCTGGCATCGCCATTCTGACCGCCATGCGCCGCCGGACTTCCCATCGGGCTCCCGGACGCAATGCGCTCCTTGACCAGATCCTCTTTGTTGAACTTCGCGTTCGCAGACTCGAAATCGTAATCCTCTTTCGGCACCTCAATGGCCTTGGGCTGGCTTTCCCGTCTGCCGCCTCTTTGACCCTGACCGCCTCTTCCGCGTCCTCGAGCTCTGTTCGGGGGCTCGCTGGGTCCGCCCTGCACCCTCATCTGATTCACTTTCTGCGTGAGGTTGTCGACCGCACTCTGTTGATTGGTGTTCGCAGCGCCGAGCTTGGCCATAGCTGCTGCGACAGCCGCAGTCGCAGCTTGTGTGGCATCTTGCACTGATCGTGGCTGGGCGGGTGGGGCTTGCGCTGGTGGAGGCTGCTGGGCCTGAGCTGGCTGCGAGGCCTGCGCTGGCCTCTGCGGCGGTTTCGCGGCGAGCACGTTCGACGACGCCAGTGGCAAAGCTACGCGACTGTTAGCTTTCGGGACCGGCTTTGCAGCAGGTGCAGTGGCAGCGGCGGCGGTCGGCTTCGAGTCTATTGGGGGAGGCGGTCCTGCCGGGGTCGACGCAGCTACTGCCGACGGTGCGGGTGTGCCAGACATCTCGATCGGCCTCTGGCTTTCTGGCAGCTGCAGACCGGGTGGCTTCGCGAGCTGTTGCGCATCCGGCTGAGGCGTACCCTGCTTGCTCCCCATTGGCGGCTGCTGTTGCTGCTGCGGTGGTCCTTGCTGCATGTGCGGAGGAGGTCTCTGTTGATTCATCTGCTGCTGACCTGGCGGACCGATGGGCATCTGCTGGTTCGGCGGGAAGTGGCCTGGTGGAGGAGGGCCTTGGAAGCCTGGACCGGGTGGACCGTAGCCCATGCCACCGTAACCGGGCGGCGGAGGGCCCATGCCGTAACCTGGAACAGCGCCTGGCGCGCCGGGAAATCCATGCGGACCACCTGGGCCCTGGAAACGTGGTTGCTGCTGGAATTGATTTGGGGGTGGGTATCCGAAGTGCTGTTGCTGTTGGTAAGGCGGAGGAGGCGGGCCGCGGAATTGGTTCTGCTGGTGTTGTGGAGGAGGTTGTTGGTGTTGCTGCTGCTGTTGGGGGGGTGGAACCGGTCGCGCTGACTGTGAGGTCTCAGTCAGCTTCACTGTCCTCCCAAAATCATTGTGAAGGTGCAAGCAGTGATTCGATTCGTTCGATCAGAAGGAAGGCAACATGGAGATTATCCGCATTATTTTTGCGCTCTCGGGAATAGTATGTGTTTAACATCCAAAATGCTTCATCATTGAACATGTAGCGTTCAATATACCCTCACTTACCCCGAGTATGGCAGGATCGTCGGGCACCGCTGGCCGTCGATTCTCTTGAGCCGCGTCGCCTGGCGGCGCGACGATGTTCAACTCCTTCACATCGCTGCCCCGGAAGACGATGTACTCATAGACGTGCTCGCTACCTGCTATCTCCTCGGCGGGGTTGCCTTTGCGGCCTTCGGTGCCGTAGGATGTGACGGATTCGAGAGCAACGGTGTGGGACTCGCTGTTGATCTCGTGGAGCGTGCCGATGTACTTGATGTCGGACTTGGAGATGAGGGCGATGCGGCTGCCGATATATTCCGACATCGCGAAGTTGTTGAGAGGTAGCCGAGCGGGGGTGAGGGTGAGAAGGAGGACGGTGGTCGTGGTGGTGGTGTGGTGTGCTGTTGGTGTAAGTGCGAAGGAGCAAGCTTCGCGTGAGCTTCTTAGTTGATGCCAAGATATGATGCCTGAGGCTCTCACAATGCCGACTTCACTTCATGAAGTGGCGAAATGTGATGCTGATGAGTATGTACAGCTATCGACAATGGCAGCCGAGACTGACCCCGACGACGGCCTGGACAGTACCTGTTTATTCCATCAGCTTGATGCTTACCCCTGGGACGATGACCAGGAATTTCAAGGCGGCCTCCGAGCTATATTGGGCTCCGTTCAAGACCCAGCACAGGTTGCACACCTGAATTTACGAGCCAAGTGCTACTACTACGCCCGGAAATCTGGCACCCAGGTAGACTTTGACGGCTACAAGCGATGGGTGGAAAGCAATGCCTCGGGTAGCACTGCCACCAACGGCAACGCTGCACAACTTCCAAACGGTGTTATAGACGCTGCGGGTGTCGAAGAAGGCTACGGCGACGCAACAGGCGACGGCGGTATGGCGCATGCGCCCAAGCCGGCCTCTTTCGCCGAGATTTGCGATATGATCGCCGAAGGCAAACCGATACCGGGCATTAAGGACATTCCGGACACGATACTAGAAGGCCAGGCATCCGACAGCCAGGCGCAGAAGAGGCGGAAGCCTTGGGAAAAGGGGGCTGCTGTGGATTTGGTGGGTGCCGGTGGCGTGGCTGCTACGGATGATGGCGGCGAGAAGCCAAGCTGGATGCGATGATCCAGCAATACTACTATGCGTATCATTTCACTTGCCACCGAAAGGGGTTGTGGCGGCACCCTCAGTGCCGAATCTGGAACTCGCTCGGCGTTGTCTCTCGCAACGATGGCCGCTTCGCATCTCGCTGTGCCTGGTACGGAGTGGCAGATGGAAGTGGAGGAGGTGTGATCCGCCCGTCTTGATGGCACTGCACCTTCTTGAGCAGGAAGCCGTTGGCGACGACAGCTGGATCGAAGTAACGCTCGAACCATTTGCGATACCGTTACGCAAGCATGGTCCGTTGGTAGATTTGATTGGGACTGGGGCAGGTTGCGAAGTGTCTCTACATCGTCAATTTCGAGACTCTTCGATGAGGAGACCTACTCTTTGGAACCACATATGCTGCCACGGAATTCGATGGGCCGCCAACCCTCGTATGGGCACGGCCTCGCAAGGGCGGGTGATAGACCTTCAATTCGAAAATGTGAAATGGTCAAGGACACTGTGGTCTCGTTTGATTTAGTACAATGAGTACAAGGGACTGTTATCACTGAGCAACAACATAGGAGCAATTCCTGGGAATATCGTTGGAGGAAAAGCGCACCTGTGAGCAGGCGAAGGCAACGCGTTCTGCAAAGCCGCCAGCTGGAGCAAGCTGTGAAAGGGAGGGCCGTGACAAAACCTCCTCCAATCAGCATCACGATGCTTTGAGCCAGCCATGGTCACCGTGAAGGTGGTTTCATTCTCTGTGATCGTGTCTCCCACCATGACTCCTTTATCATTCGCCCCGTCTTCCGTCATCGAAGATGTGGCCATTAGCCATCCCACCCCCAATTTCCGCCGCCACCGTCAACTCTGGCAACTCAACCTGACGATCTTCGCCATCGCGCTTTTTGCGAAGGACTGTAGCGTAAGACTGTGGATCAGCCCTTGACCTTCCCGGCTTATTGGCTCTCGCGATCGACCCAATCGTACCTGCGCCTTCAATCCATAATCTTCCCGTCCGGGCGGCTTTAAACGCCGGATGCCGCAGACAACTCTGCCAACGCCAATCTCTCTCGTCGAAGTTCCAGTGTAGCTTTGAGAGCGTTGAAACTTCGTTCAGAGGCGATATAGTCAACCTCATATTGCGCCCTGATCCCTTTTGCCGTGCAAAACAGTAACCACTGTTGGACGCAGAGACGGTCTCCCGCCACGGGAATTGCGGGGGCTGAAAACACGAAATTCACTTTCAGCTTGTGCCCCGCCATCATTTTGTGACGGAGAGTAGGCGTAGGGCGGTCGATGAAGCGGAGAACGAGCGTGAAGTCGAAGTCGATGACTGTGGCCTCGACAATCGTATCGTGGTCCGGACCGAGGACGGTGGTGAGAAGATCCTCGCAATACTCAGCAACGCCATCCTGCACTTGATCGAATGTAACAGGTCCGGTTACCGTCCGGACTTTCGATGTAGCATGTAGTAGAGCCCTTCGGGCTCGCGGCCGGGATACATTTGCTCGATGCTTGGACATCGAGACGAAGAAGGTAGCCTCCGTGCTGGGCTTCCGGATCCATATCACGGCGAGCAGATCCACTCGAGCACCGGGCAGGATTTGCAACACCCCGAAGACCCTCGCGTTCTGTGGGAGGGTTCGCCGGTAGCTCGGATGTTGTCAATCGCCCATCGACCTCTTTCGGAGTGAGGAAGTGAACGGCGACCGCGCTTGAGTGCTTGTGGCATTCGCTTCCGGTGAGGAAGACTTATGCGTTCCTGCGGCCGAGGCCTCTTGACCTTGATGCCGAGCTTGATGAATGGTCGCTCGCCCCGGACTACGAAGCCGTCCATCCTCGCTTAGTTGGTGTCCACACTCAGATGGCCAGGAAGCGCTTGAAGTGTCACTGGGCACTTTGTTGGCGAATGGAGCTGAAGTCAGCGGTGCTCTCACGTACAAGAAGACGGCCAGGCTTACGGATTCCGCGCCAACACTGCTTTCCTATGTCCTGGTACATCTTCTACACCTAATCAATCTTCCAGGCGTCTACGAGAATTCTCGGTATCTGCTCAGTGTGCAGCGCGTGACCACCGTTCCGGCTGGGCATGGTGCACATCAGTGAGCGGCGGATCGACTTGGGGGGGCGCCTCTGGCCGCCGAACTGCTTTTGGAGGTTCATCCGCGGATGCTCGGAGGACTTCGAGTGCTTGACAGTATGGCGAGCTCGTTGCAAAAGCTCCCTCTGCGTGTCACAGCTGTAAGGCAATAGACTCATCTGTTTACGGCACGGGGCAGGGATTTGACCGTCATGCTCTTGATTGTTTTGTTATGCATTCGAATTACAGCCAGCAGTTTCGGATGAGCCCTGCTGCATACTGAACGGCAGCTGCGTGCCTGATGACTTCTCCCGGCCTCTTCGGCACTTCCGTGCCTGCCTTCATGACTGTCTGGTATGCCGTGAGTGTTAAGTGTGACCTTTGAACACCTCCTTGAGTGCTTCCAGCGCCGCTACCGGCACGTTAATACCTCGTTCCACTCCCCGCCTCCTTCTCGTCTCCCTATTCCTACCTAGGCGGCATACTTTCCTTTCGTCTCCCTCAATATATCTGTAGCAACACGATACTCCTCCTCGAGGTCGCCCAAAACCTCCTGCAACGCCTCGCGCGCAACTCTCTCCTGTGGGTTCTCGACCGTCTTGTCAATCAGGCGATCGAACGAGCTATAGAGCGACTTGAAGATGGCCTGAACACGCTTCTTCACGGACTCCTTGCCGGCAGACGTATGCTTGGCGTCGTTCTTGATGAGGGCGTGGGTGAGAGAGCGCTCGACTTTGGTGAACGGGGACTCGGATTGTGACTTGGTCAAGTGGGCTTCGATTCTCGCGAGACAGCGTTTGGTTACGCCCTGGCCTAGCTATAAGTCAGCCGATGTGAGGGACGCGAGGGAGAGATGGGACACACCAAATTCGAGACTGCACTCCTCATAGACGGGCAAGATGGTGCGGCTGAAGTAGTTCTTGGAGCTGTCCTGGGTGACGTCCATACGTATGTTGCTGGAGGTTGTTAGCAGGTAAATTTCCACAATGAGCCACAAACTTACCGCAGATCTTGCGAGTATGGGTATAGGTTGTTCCTGAAGACGTTGTTCAGAGCACTAACCTGGGCTTCGACGAGTTCCGCCAAACGCAGAGTCGGTAGAGCCTTGCTGCTGAGCGGATGGTCTCCTGTAAAGGGTGTCAGCATTCAAACAGCAGCGTCCGATACATTGATCGCGAGAGACATACGAGCAATGTCGGGAAGAATGTTGCGCATGTCCTGGATGAGCACATCCTTGAGTTGGTCCGTGATTTGCGTCCTGCTGTTCTCAAATGCCTCCCAGTGCTGGTCGATGAACTCGGTAATGCCCTTCACGAACTGTTCGTTCCACGACTCCTTGGGACACATCTGCGTGGAGTGGTTGCCATTCTTGCGGATGAAGGCGCGGATGGTGGCTGAATGCTTCTTGCGCTTTTGGTCCAGCACCTTGATCGCGGTGTCGCGCGTAGTAGCGAACTGTTTGTGCAAAGCGTTGACAAGGCCGCTCTTGATCCCGTCTTTGAACGCTGCTACGCGCGACTCGACTCTTCCCTCGAGCTTCTTGAGTGGTACCTGGGCAAGTTCGAGTAGTTCGGCACGGCAGTCCAAATGTGTCGTTTTGACCCAGAGCTGTGCGTTCTTGAAGAACACGTTAAGATCTTCCGAGCAATACTGCTCCAGAGTTTGCAGAAGGCCGGGCGCTGGGAGTGCGAGAGCATACGCGCGCAAAGCCGGGACTCCAGTACCCTCCGGACTAAGGCGGGAGCCACGCACGGATCGACCGGTTTTGATGGCCGCATAGTGCGAGTTGGAGATGCAGTAGACTGCCAGCGTCGCATTCTCTGGAAGGTGGTCTTCCAGCATCAAGCGGAGCTGCTGCGTGACATATTGGTTGCGAGCTTGGACGACGAAATCGAAGCGACGCAACTCCAGGCTCTTCAGCAACTTCTTCATACCATCCACTTCCTCATCTTTGTCCTGCGTGTCAAGCAGCTTTGACTTCGTCTGTCTACTCTTCCTCCCCCGCGCCTGTTTGATACCCTTTTCAAGGTGCTTGATCTTCTTCACCTCGTCTTTGCACACGTTGTTGAGGTAGTAATAGCCCTGCATGTCCAGTCCCTCATCTCGCAGATGCGTAACAAGCTTCGAGTCGATGTCCGCATCAGAATGGGTTGTCACCACCATGATACGGCCGCGAAAGAGTTTGCCGTAGCGATGCACCATGTTGAAGGTCGTACCGTCGTCGATGACGCGGCTGATCGGTGCAACCACCCAGATGTAGTCGCAAGTCTTGACATACTCCTTGACCAGCTCAATCCTGCTCTCGTTGTTGTCGGAGCTACCCGGAAGATCAATGATCGTCATAGCATCTAGGACTCTGGAGCCCCGGACGCCGATGCTGGTATATGTTAGTAAATGCAATAGAGCATCGTTCGTATTATCACTTACGAGATGTGCTTGACGAGCGGCCACAGCGCGGGCTCGTCGCTCGAGGACTTCGAGCCCATCACCGGGTCAATCAACTTCCTCAGCCTCCCCAGAGATGGCGCCTGATAAGACTCCGAGTATGCACCATCGATGATCATTTTGCTTCGCAACATCTTCCTGCAAGCCTCGTGCATGAACTCCAGTGTCTTCCTTGACGGATCCTTGTAACTCTTCCGCAGGTATTGTCTGGCGGCTTCGCGAGTGCTGAATTCCTTGAGATCACGGAAGAGCATCTGCAAGGTGTTGAGCGCCGTTTTCGAGCGCTTGTGGAACATCTGACAGGTCTCTTCATCCCAATCCTCATCGAGTTCAAACTCGTAGAGGTAGAAGTCCTTGGTATACTCCACAAGCAGTCTCCTGATACCATTGCTGTCGTAGTAGCGGATGATGGCGGCGTACGGCTTGATCTGCCCGGTGAATGGGTTCCGGTACTCCGTTGGGAGATTTGTACAGCTCATCCCCGAAGCCAGCTATACAAGGTCAGTCGGGAAACTGTCAGCTACGCTGGAGGACTTACCGATTTGGCCAAGTTGGCAATGTCCGTGATGGCGTTGAGGGTGGAGCTTTTGCCTAATTTTCGTGAGTCTTGTTCAAAACATATTTTGAGGATATCACATACCGACACCAGCGTTCCCGATCAAAGCGACTCTCAACCGCTTCGTAGCCGGCACCTTGATCAACGCGTTCGCTGCATTCAGGTGTGTCGTGACGTGCTTCCCGCCATGACTGTGGGGTTGCAGAACCGCTACGACCTTCTTTGGGATGTCTGTCAGCCTGGCTGTGATGGCGGGGATGGCTTCGTCGTATATCGCACAGTCGGGAAACGGTTCCGACGACTCCATGTGCATCTCTTCGTCGTCCTCATCATCGTCAAGAGCTTCGTCTGCGCTTTCCTCGTCATTGATGACGTCTTCTTCGTCTTCGTCCTCGCTATCGGCGTGGAGGATGTCGTCGTGTTCGGCGAATTTGGTCCCGTACACCACAAGGCTCATGTCGTTCTCGTCCGGGATGAAGAGCGTGTCCTCCGCGTTGTCGTCGTCGCTATCTGCGTCGTACTCACGCTTTCTCTTACCGAGGATGGCAGGCGACGAAGGGCGGTTCTTCATGTCAACGTCATCGGTCGGTGGTAAAGCCATGGTGAGATTGTTGCTCGTTCGAGGATTGTTGTGTTGCCGGAATGTCAATGCAGTGGAGTGTCAAAGTATGGCAGAGGATGTCTGGAGGAAGTCGCAAGTAGGAGTCATATCTGGCTAGAGGAGGTGGAGGTTCTGAAAGGTTGGTGACACGGTGAAGTGAAGTAAAGGAAGGGGAAGTGAAGGTGACGTCCATGGAGTAGCCGCATAGTCACATGCTCCACAATGGTACTTAATGTAGCGCATGAACTTCGCGAGACTCTGTCTACGCAAGTAGAGCGAGACAAGTGAGCTTTGCGTCCGATTCTTGGCCTGGCACGTGCTTGACATTGGCAGTGGCGATGCATCTGTCCATCAACGTCAACGAGTGAGTACACGAAGCGCGAAAGTTTCCGGGAGACCGAACACTGTCGGTGAAAGACTCAAACCGCAGCAGTGGAGAGCACGGTCACCTGGACGAGTACCATATAGGAAGCGACCGTCTGAGCGTAAGCAGCCTGGGCTGACATGGCAGGCCGCGTATCTGGGAAAATGATTGAACGTCAACAGCACAGAGTGGGGTCTGTATCGCACATAAAGAGACCCTGTATGACAGCCTTCTCTGGGTCACGGTAGCATGGTTCTGGGGCGATGTAGTAGTACAAGAAGACTTGGTGCCCCGTTGAAGCTGATCAATCCACTGCTCTCCAGATCACTGTGGTATCTACTCGACGGCGTTGAGGCGAGATGTAGTGGCCAGCGAAGTTCCTAAGGGGCGGAAGGAGTGTGGAGAGGGCGGATGGTGCTGCGTGGGAGGAGGAAAGGAGAAGGGAGGTGAAGTGAGGTGGTAGCGCCGGGAATGCTCCGCTCCCGGAACCGCGGACCCACTTTCACATGGGCTTGGCCTTCTTCAACAACCAAGAACCCTTCGATGGCACGCGAGCATCTTCTTACAACGAGCAAATTGACCCCGGCAACCAGGTCGCGGAACCTGAAATCATGCGATAGCGTTCTACACCACCGGCAGAACGACCAAAGTTCAATAAACGAGCAACAGCGGTAACGAAACCATGTTCTGCCTCCGGAGCGTGAGCAGCCCTTTGCTCTTCTCCTCCTCTCCTACCAGCAATGCTGACTTCCACCAGTGGTTGGGCCTCCTAGTCTTCTTGAGCAGCTGCTCGCCGCTCTACGTCGTCCTATTCCTCGCCACAAACTACTGGCTCCAGCGACCCTGCGTCTACTGCTCCATCCTCCTGTTTGTGCTCTGCGCTTCCTTGATCGATTTCAAAGCCGACTGGTTCGAGCCCCGATGGCAGCCTTCGACGGAAAGCACGCAAACAGCGTCCGAGACACTATCCTCGTTTGTCAGCGGAAATGCTACGGTGACGGACGCCGTGCTGGAGACGGCGAGCTTGGCGATCTCCGTGTTGAACGGAACGGGCGGATCCCTTGCGAGCGCAGTCATGGAGGGTGTGAAGCGGAGAGCGGGCGGAGGAGCAAGTAACAGCAGCAGCAGCAGTGGGAGCGCGACCCTGGGCTTCTTTTCGGTGGTGAAGAGCGCTATGGAGAAGTGGCAGGTTCGGATACCATGCTTAGGAGTCGTAGTACGCCTCTAAGGAACACACGGCGTATCACTACGGCATGACTGGGGACTCTATATCACGACGGCTACGACTGCATGGGTGGCGCTGTCTATATCATCGGGACGAGGTGACATGATACCCAGATGGGATAAAGGGCCAAGGGTGGGCGCTGGATGTATAGAACCTGGACAACTTGAACGCAGCCTGTATTACCTACGATCACACTCTGTATAAGGTACTCATACGCGATTTTGCCTCCATTCACTGTTGGTCACGTGCCGAGGCGTCCTCTCTGAGTCGCCGAGGCTGGAGCTTTGGCCATCAGCATTGAATGTCGTGACTTCCTTCCTTCCTTCCATCTTCCCTCTATGCCTGCTCTCTTGACCTCGCCACCGTCGCGCGGCGTCCGATCCTGAATGCTTGCTCGCGGAAGTCGCGTGCTCGTGAAAGTAGACGCCGCGGGGCACAGTGGGGAGCGGACCTGCCTCTTACGGCTACCAATTAACACATCCGTCGTGCACGCATCTCGCAGGCCCCTTGCGTGTACTTCCAAGCAATCCGTACCACGTAGTCGAAACCGTAGAGCCGTCCCACGACACATAATCTACCCCCGACACTGCTCGAGCCACGCCTCCAGCACCCTCGTCAAGATGGCTTCAGACCGCGATATCCTCCCTTCGGACGTCAAGCCCTCCAATTACGCCCTCTCTATCTTCGATCTCCAGGCAGGCGAGCCATGGACCTACCAGGGTACGGTCGCTATCGACCTCGAGGTCAAGAAGTCGACCAAATCCATCACCCTCAACACCCTGCAGCTCAAGGTCCACTCCGTAGAGGTGCTCTCCGAAGCAGGCAAGACCGCGTCGTCGGTGAAAGTCTCAGACATCTCCTACGATGAGAAGAACCAGCGGTGTACCCTCACCTTCGACCAGTCGCTTCCAGAGACGCCCAAAGCCGTGCTGTCGATCTCCTTCGAGGGTATCATGAACGGCGATATGGCTGGCTTCTACCGCTCGAAGTATAAGCCCACCGAAGCGCCGTCCAAGGGTGTAGCAAGGGATGACAACAACCACTACATGTTCAGCACCCAATTCGAGTCCTCCGACGCTAGGCGAGCGTTCCCCTGCTTCGACGAGCCAAATCTCAAAGCCAGCTTCGACTTCGACATCGAGATCCCCAACGACCTTGTAGCATTGAGCAACATGCCGGAGAAGGAGGTCAAGAAGAGCAAGAAGGAGGGCCACAAGATCGTGAGCTTCGAGCATGCTCCGCCCATGTCGACGTACCTGCTTGCGTGGGCTTTCGGGGATTTTGAGTATATCGAGGATTTTACCAGGCGGAAGTACAATGGCAAGACGCTGCCGGTGCGAGTGTATACCACGCGAGGATTGAAGGACCAAGGCAAGCTGGCGCTGCAGTCGGCACATCAGGTCGTGGACTACTTCTCCGAGGTGCGCACTGCTCGCTATGCTGCAGTACACATTCATATACTGACATGAACTCAGGTGTTCCGGATAGACTACCCGCGTAAGCAAGCAGAAAAGACATCTGACCGACTAAGGCCATGCACTAATCTACGCAAACAGTTCCGAAGGTTGATCTTCTGGCAGTCCACGAATTTGTGAGTCCTCGTAGGCTGTTGGCTATTCCCCCTTATATAGAGCTAACAGACATGCTCGGCTCAGGCCATCATAAGTCATCCCTTACCCTGTGTACATTGTCGGATCACAGGTCCCTACTGCTTATTTCACACCCATCCCAGCTTGCGAGAACTGTTATGAGCAGCGGTGAAGCTGACGAGTGCGTCCCAGTCACACGGCGCGATGGAGAATTGGGGCCTTATCACGTACCGGACAACAGCCGTCCTGTTTGACGAGGCGGTCAGCGACCAAAAGTACCGCAACCGGGTTGTTTACGTCGTGGCGCACGAGCTCGCCCACCAATGGTTCGGCAACCTGGTCACTATGGACTGGTGGAACGAGCTTTGGCTGAATGAGGGCTTCGCCACCTGGGTCGGATGGTACGCTGTCGATCATCTCCACCCGGACTGGAATGTCTGGGGTCAATTCGTGACGGAGGGCATGCAAATGGCGTTCCAGCTGGACAGTCTACGGACGAGCCACCCGATTGAGGTGCCCGTGCGGAATGCTCTTGAAGTCGGCCAGATCTTCGACCACATCTCGTACCTCAAGGGTAGCTCCGTGATACGCATGCTCGCCGCGCATCTCGGCGTTGAGACATTCCTTAAGGGGGTGGGCGATTACTTACAGGCGCACACCTACGGCAACGCTCGCACGAGTGATCTCTGGGA
>NAJQ01000682.1:0-16025 GCA_005059865.1 Friedmanniomyces simplex
GGATAGCGGGTACGCCGAGTGATGCGAAGGCACTCGTTTGTGGTCCCCTAGGATGTTCCGGAGCAGCTTGAGAAAGTCGCGCTCGACCCTCTTCAGGGTCAGAAAAAGACTGCCGCTTTTCGCCTGCACTTGGGCGTCCTGGCTTTCTGTCGCAGCAAGCTTCTCGGTCAAGTTGAAAAACTCGAAGTTTGCACACGAACGTAATCGCGGCCCAGTGGCACGCAGTAGCTGCTGCACTCTTTGTACATCCCAGACTTGCAGATGCGACTGAACCCCTGCGGCGTCTCTCGTGACGTGGATGACAGCATGGGAATCGGCGTAGTCTCCGAGGATTGCGTTCCCGTCGTGCTCAAGATCAGAGAAACTGCAGATGATCACACTGTTCTTGTCATAGGCATCCAAAGTGTGCTTCAGCACCTGGCAATGCTTCCTGTGGTATGCGTCTGCTCCGTGTAGCTTCCGGTAAGTTTGAGAGGTGCTACCGGTTGTGTCAAGAAAGCATTTCTCGATGTCCACCAGCCGACGATGGTAAGCGGTTGCTGCAAGGACACCAAGAGAGCTCTTGCCTACGCCCTTGACGCCAATGAGAACGATCGAAGCATCGTGTTCGAAAGATGCCTTGCGCTGCGCTTCAGTCCAGTCGCTCGAAGGTGTGTCGTGTCCTGACCGCAACCCGGGAAGCGCACTTGTTTCTCTCGAATTCCCTGGTGGAGGTGAAGCGTCTCTGGACCTAGGAGTAGAGATCGGGTAATCGATGTCGCGAATCTGGTCGTACGAACGCTTCATACCCGCGTGCATCACAGCCATAGCCATAGTTCGTTCGTAAGTCCAGTCCTAAGTCCAGCACAATATTCCTGGAGGCGCCGCTCGCGATCAACCTGTTCGTTTTGCATCTGATCACGGTACGCGGGTCAAGGAAGAAGGCCGCACACTATGCATGGTGCTTCTCGCCGGCTAATACTTCTTCCAAATCGTGCTTGACTCATGAAGTTGATGTTGGACTGAGCCGGCCGTGGCTTTCCAAGACTACATCTGTGTGACGTGCGGACATCAGACACCGCTTCGTGTCTTCGAAGGGAACAAGATGGAGAAGGAAAAGGTGCTGTCGACAACAACGTGTCTTGTCAGGTCCACGGTTGGTTTCGAGTTAGGTTGTGGGCTCCCGCATGGCCTGTGCTTCAATATTCTTCCCCGCCGACATTCACTTTCGCCTCCTTCCCGTTTTCCCCAAAGCCGCCAGGCGTCACTTGCAGGCCAACGTTTGGAGGAGTCCCGCCCAGCGAAACATTCCCAGTCGGGCTTGATCAAGACCAGCGTGGCCGTCACCGACATGGTTTGAGACTACGACAGCGCCTGGCCACAGCTGACAGATGCTCACCCTTCACCAGTCATGCGTGTTGTTGCGGCTGCGCAATGAAAGGTGGCCATGAGTCGAGTGGCGATCATGCCAATGTCAGTGGAAAGAAACGAGTACCAGCGACATCTCCGGAAGATCAGCCTGGACCAAAGCGCTCGAGGGTATCCCGCGCTTGCGATCAATGTCGGGCCAGTCGGGAGAGGTGCGATGGCACTCAGCCTACGTGCCAGACCTGCGCATCGCAGCTTCGGGAGTGCTCCTACATCGAGCAGCCGAAGAAACGTGGAATCCAGCCCAACTATATTCGGACCCTGGAGATGTTGCTCGCATGGCTGTTCCAGGCCTATAAGCCCAGTGAGGCAACTCTGGCGGTCAAGCTAGCTTCGTCAGACGATGCCGCGCAGAAGATCCTTGCCGGAAAAGACGCCCCAGGTGCCGAAGTGCTGCACCAAGCATGGCGTAGCAGCACTATCTGTAGGCAGATCGAACAAATGCTCTCCGGAAGCGCCGTTGAACCGCCAGAATCGAGTGTGGGCGTGGCAGCGCGCGATGCATCCCTTCAATTGTCACAGTCGGTGCCGGCAGCATCACGAGAACAGATGGTCAGAAGTCCACATGGACCGCCAGGTCTCGATCACCAGCTCGAGACTGGCGCTTCGTCCTTTGCGCTCCCGGACCTCGTCACCAGACATAAGCTTCCTGCGAACGCTTGGACGCTACTCGAGTATCACTTCGCTTTCACGCTGGCTTGGCTACCAATAACAGACAAACAGGAGATGTTGAAGCTGATGTATGCATTTCCAGCAGAAGGCTTGACTGAACTCGAGCTTGCGCAATCAGGCGCATATGTAGAGTTGCTGAGCATCATGGCTTTGGCTGCTTGGCAGACTGGAGCAAGAACGGAGGCCGAACGATTGCGGCACTTAGCATTGAGCCTCATGCCTTCTGTCCAGAAACACTGTAATGCGTGTCACGCAAAGGCTCAGCTCATTCTCTGCGTGTTTGAATTGACAGACAACCAATGGCTGGCCGCCTGGATGCTTGTCGGAATTGCCATCCGTTCATTCCTCGCAATGATGAACAATGATTCCCAGGCTGAGGGTATACCAAGCATCGCGTACTCAGCAGGTCAAGCAGGTAACCTTTCATCCCACCAAGCGACCTCAACCGGAGCAAGCTTGAACCCGCGCGATATTAGCGGCCTTCGTACTTGAGAGCACGATCGCGGCACGAATGAGATTGACGCCGCACCTTAGGCCCAGCGTGGTCGGAACGATTGGAGCCATTCATGAGGACGGGCTAGAGGAGTGGGGTCCTTGGTCAGATCCACTGGCTCAGTCTACATCTGCCAAAGCTCCTGCCAGAGCATTCAGTACACTGAACGCACTCGTGCGCATGGCGATAGCCTGCTATGACAGCAATGGCCAGGTCGCATCGCACGAGGCCAGCGTAGACCACAGTACTTCCTATTTTCAGCCCGTTGCCAACGAGCAGCATCAGCCATTGGCATCAACTTCTACAGGCATTGGCTGGACAGTCTCGACGCTCATCCAGAATGCGGCGCATTCGACGGGTAGAAGGCATCCACAAGAAGTGTTGGCAGCGTGCGAAGCCGGCACAACGCTGGCTGGCGTATCGCCTCCCATCTCCGGCAATTCGACGGCGCAGCAGCCGCAAGGGTTTGCTTACATGAGCGTGCCTACGAATCATAGCACGGAGACGGCGGTGGAGAGCCCAGCTTTGGACGCAATCGCAAATACTGCCACCGCACCATGGCCACACGGCTCAGCACAGATGCCCGGTCAACCACCCGACTTCGCCTCAGTGGACAATGGAGCACACAGTCTAGACCTGTTTGAGGAATTGGCGATGCTGGAACGCACCGACTCGAGCCAACATCCTCAATTCCTCCAGAACCTGGGCTTTCTTCCAGATCTGGATTTGGCGGAGTTCTTCGGCGCGGACTACCAGCCTTCGGATCCACACTTGGCGTACATGCAGCCGTCTGTGTTTAGCAATATGCCTTCGTCAACGGGCGATGGAGGTGCCGATACTGGATGAGCCACAGCTCCATGAGGTCCGTCCGTACGGACACCTTTCCAATAATTCCTGCAGAATGAAAACAGGCAGCAGGTGCACGGTACCGTCCAGAGTGTGACGCCGTAGCAAGAATCGGAGTCCGCACTGAAGCTCGCGTTTCTCGCGGGACCTCAGGCATACCGGCACGAGGCCATGTATCTGGACTCGAAGTCAGCGACATCCAAAAGGACAGATTAGTATTCGGGGCGGTCTCTCGTGGCAAACACGGTCCGAGGAATGAGGGCAGCACCATAGCATTCCCGCGACAGCGGCTTCGGATCAAGGTGGACATGATTGACATTTGTCTCGACAATGCATGGCTCCAGCTAACTACTTTGAAAATGGATCTCTGGTCGCGGCGCTTCGAGCTTGCAACCTTTGAAGTCTGTTCATACCTTCTGCTGAAACTTTCACCGTGCTCCATGTGGTTCAATGTGCAGCTCTTTACCAACCTCTCGTAGCTTCTACGGCTCTTGATATTGGACTCAGATATCGACCTACGACCCCACTTCTAGCTTCGTCATTGGCCTTCACGGACGGCGTAGACGGCACTCTGAAGGAACATCAGGAGTAAAAAGACTACCCGCTCCCTTCTTCCCAAATCGAAAGGCTCCTGAGCAGCTCAGAAACTGGCACCGCCGACCATGCCTGACCTACATACCCTACCCGCCGGCTCGCGACCCAGGAAGGCCATCCGCAACAACGGCCCAACGGACCTTGCCATCGAGCGCTTCAAGCTCCGCGAGCTGGCCGAAGGGTGGCCGATGTATCGCGACTCCTGCGAATGGGAGAACCTCGAGTCCATCTTCGCTCCGGATGCCTACATCTACACCTCCTGGACCGGCAAGACCCCCTACAAGGACTTCATCGCGGCGTCCCAAGCCGGGATGGACAAGGGCGCCTTCATCATGCATCGGTGTCTTGGGGTCAGCACAGACCTCAGTCCAGAAGGCACGCGAGCTGTCACCAAGATGAAGGCCCACATCACGCAACGATTCGTGCTCGATGGGTGCGAAGTCGATGTTGATGTGGACTGCCGGTTCTGCTACTTCTTCGAGAGAGGCACGGACAATTTGACGGATATCGCCAAGGGCGAGTGGCGAGCGAGATTGGTGCGGCATTGGTACGAGAAGGACAAGCTTATTCCCATCAATCCGAACAAGGTGCCGAAATTAGACGAGGCGGAGCTTGAGAAGCATCCGTATGGTTATAGGTGCGTTCGAGACCAAGCGGTTTGAGTATCATGGTCGTTAATTTTGCTCCAGACGCTTGTCGTACTGTTGGAAGACCACCATGGGTATAGACCTGTCTAACGACATGCCGGGACACCGCCGGGAGGGTAACAGTACAGTCAACGGCCGAGCGCACGATAAGTTGTACATGCAGTGCAAGACGTGGGTGGAAGGCGGTTCAATTGAGTTCTAGGACGTCGGAGCCCCGAGATGTATGTCCCCGATCAAACCGGCCGCAAACACAGCCGAAGTGCAAGACGACTATGGCGTCCTCTCATCAATCCTGTCAACAATCTGCGGTGTCGTTGAGCTTCATTATCAGTGCACAGAGCACAATCGGTATCGAGGAGAGTTCTGTAATGGTCTTGGTTTGTACTACCATTGTTGATGCAATTCACCAGCTCGCGACGCATTTGGGTATCTAAAATGTCAAAGACCCCGACGCCCGCGCTATGCTGATGTCTCGTACGCCATTGAGTCCTGCTGTAGTTATTGAAAAAGGCCGTCCTAGTGTCAAGGTGCGTACGATTGCTAGCCCTCATGTCGAAGGACCGGACGCCGCCTGCCCGCCTTCACCACCCTTGCCCCCCTTTCCGCCGGCATTGTCAGTCTTCTTCACCGGATTGCTGAATTCGAGCTCGCCTTCCCATACTGTTAGCATTGTGCCCATCAAGTGTGGTAAGAACTCCGCTTACCAGTCGTTGAGCCCCCGAAGTGCACCGGGTGGTCGCAGTTTGGCGTCTCGCACTCGTCGATAATGTGGACTGCGCCTGGGTACACGAACGTCAGTATACTGGTAACTTCCAATACCGCATTAAGGGGATGCTGACCTCTCTCGTAGTCCGTAAGCCGGCGAGGCGCGAGGTTTGCAGGTCGCCCGGAGGCACCGAGGATGGTCTCACGTCGGTTCTTGTCCATGTATGTGGCGTAAGCGTCCTCGCCGCGGACGAGATGACGCGAACCATCGGTACGGTGCTCGACCGTCAAATCGAAGGAGTGTTGGTCGGTCACCCGGTATCCTTGCGCCAGGTAGTACCCTGCCAGGCGTCTGGACCGACGACTCGGCTGAAGGCGATTGTCGACGTAATCGTAGACGTCGACGAAGGTGGAGATGCCGAGGGTGACGATCGGTGCGCGACTGTTGGAAGACGACGACATCTCAGGGGTGGTTGTATATGTTTGTAGGTGTTTCTCTGTGATAGTGGATGGTCTGGCGCTAGATCGGAGGGACAGGTGTAGGCGTCGGATTTGCTGGAGGACGGAGTGTATATGGTATGAGACTTTTGAAAATCGTTCTGTCGAATTTGTCGTTGCTTAGTTGCGGAGGAATCTTTGTGCGGCAAGGCGTTGAGGCCCGAATTGATACACTGGCTAGCGCCGTTTGTTGTGAATCTGGCGTCCTGCGGAGGCTCGCCGTTTGCATTCACAAGGAGAAAACGAAATAGGAAGTTGTGCAGAGATGGTTAGCAGCCTACTGCTTCTTCAGAGGACTAACATCTCGATTGACGATAGAAGAGTGTCTTGAGGTAGCAGAAGAGGTTTGCTGGAGTGGCAGCGGTAGCGTCTGTGCTCTTCGTTTCTTTGAGGTATCCCTTTGAATTTGATCTTCCATACCTACAAACGGACAGGAAAAGTGGGCTGGGACCTGACAGCGGAAGAGAAAGGGCAAACTTAGCAACGCTGCAGATTGTTTTGGCGGTCGAACCGCCTCCAGACGCCTAGCTCCTGCTTGTAGCTCGTCGTAGGTCTAAAAGTTGCCTACCATAAGCGCCACATGGACATGTCGCCGACAGAGCACGAAAGCAGACGCTGTCTGACCAGGATCCTACTTTGCGGCCGGACGCCTGGGAGGAAGTTTGGTACTGATCT
Organism: Friedmanniomyces simplex; assembly: GCA_005059865.1. Lineage (NCBI taxonomy): Eukaryota > Fungi > Ascomycota > Dothideomycetes > Mycosphaerellales > Teratosphaeriaceae > Friedmanniomyces > Friedmanniomyces simplex. Next base: position 6,538 of record NAJQ01000682.1, read on the forward strand.
TTCGACCAAGGCATTGGTCTGTAGAGGGCCATCCACAGAATCGTCTTTGCACTTGGGAGATGTACGACCTTGGGGGGTTGCTTCCGCGCTCCACTGAGAATATGAAATCCATCTTTGACATAAGTCTTGCGTCGACAGGCGCTTCAACAGCCCGAAATAGGGCTGGCCTGTTACTTGTAAGACTGGCTTGATCCCATTCGTCCCCGCGTTGCAGGCCGCAATATCGAGAAAGTAGATAGATGTTGGCTGACCGTCATACCAGGCGGATCGGAAGACGACAACCCTGGCTCACGGTGCGAACCTCGAGCGACCGGAGTGAGGTGCGCTGAGTGATCTTTCCGTGCGGCTGGTGTCCGATATTTGGTTGTCTACTCTGCGGGTGAATGCCTAGGGTGCAATGAAGCTCATCTGACAGGCTGAGAATGAAAGGGGTTGCGGTCCTCTTTGTCCACCAAGTCCAGACGATGCCATAGACAGCTCATCGCATAGCAGACGGCACGCCGAGCCTTCTGATGTGTGTAGCGGTCGCCAGCAAGGGGTAGCATATGGCACACGATCGCGAGCACATGCAATTATCCGGACGAGGTGAAATCAACAAAGTGAAGGCCATTCACCTCATTTGTCAGTTCACGGGCAGCCTGAAGTCGAGCAAATAGTGGGGCCTCTCTTGCGACGTCATGCTGCCCCTCCAGGCGTGGAATCTTCAACAGAACTTGAAACAAACGAGTGTTTCTCGAAGTGATATCACAACAAGCACCTTTCGCAACACATCATCGAGTAAGCACAGTTAGACGGCGCGGGAAAAGTCACAGACTGACACGGCCGTCCAGCACCTCAATCCACCCAACCACAGTACGCTCCCAAGTCTCCCCATTTTCAACCATCTCCCTAATAATCCGAAGTAAAACCAACCACAACAGCCACCATGTCCGCCCCCAACGCCGGCCGCCAGTCCCCGGAGCCCGAGCAGCAGTCCGGCAAACAGCAATCCGACGTCCCCGCCTCGGACGTCAACGACCAAGGCCAGGCGGCTTCCAACGAGGCGCCGGCGGAGGAGAGCAAGGACACGTTGAAGAACTTGGAGAGCAACCCCAAGGGCGTCTTGGAAGACGCTTCGAAGGCGAAGACGTCGAAGAATACCTAGGATGTGAACGTGAACGATTGGCGGAGAGGGTGGCCATGCGATCAGGATGGGAAGGGGACAGGAAGGGGGGGTGGGGAGCTGATGGATGGGCATCAATAGAGTGGCACTGAGGTGCCTCAGAACAGAATGATATGCGGTGGTGTAGATGATGATGGCTATTGACCATATACATGGGCAGCACGTGCCGAGCGGTCCGTAAAACACAGACGATGCCGTGAGAACGATTGCTTCCTCTCTTCCTTCTTCTTCTTGCCCTCGTCTTTTCACGCTGCCGGTTGGCAATCGTTCGGCAATCCCCTTCTCGCGCCTAGAGTAGCGGACTGCTCAACTCATAGTCCCTGGTTGGACTGATCAGACTTGACTCAGACGTTAAGCGTATCCACGAGCAGCTCGGCGGGTATGTGTCTGCTGCAGATGCCTCGCGTCTGTGCAGCTCCTCGAGGCCTTCGTGCTCGTTTTTTCTATTGCTTGGGGACAAGGCTGAAGCAGCCTGTTGCGACTGCGACGCCGTAGCATTGGTATTGATGGTGGATGTCATCGATGCTGAAACCGCCTCTCATCCCAGCCCTCTGCCCCTTCCACTCGTCGAGCCTCTTCCAATCCCACTCCCTCTCGTACCCGCCGTCCCTCTCCCACGCCCAGTCTGCCCACCCACACCCGTATACCCCCTACGCGAACTACTACTCCCCCTCGCACCTCTCGTCTTCGATCCTCGTCCACCGGTAGGCGTCGCAACCGCCCTTCGCCTCTCCTCCTCCTCCGCCCTCCTCTGCGCCTCCTCCCTCCGCCTCTGCTCTTCCGCCACCCTCCTCTCAGCCTCCTGCTGTCTTCTCACGTCCTCATTCTCCGCGTCCTCCAAGTCTTGCGTAGCGCCCTGCCAATTCGGGTTCAGAATCAACCGCTGATTGTGCTCCGTCTGGCTTAGTATCCGTGTCCAGGTTCCTAGGAGTGTACTCGCGCTCTCGACTGTGCGCTGTACGGTACCAATATTGGCTTTCGCTTTCTCCAAGCTCGCGGCCGCGTTCTCGATCACGCGATTCACTTCTCGGACGCGCTCAAGTTCGGCGCGGAGATGTGCCTCGCGGGTGTCGGATTGGTTGTGCACGCGCTGCTGCTTTTTGTGCGCGGAAGAGTTGGTGGAGGTGGGCGTCTGCTTTTGCGTGGTTTCGCCGCTCTCCGGGCTGGAGAAGACCTCCTCGTCCGGGTCGTCGTCGAGGAAGAGTTGGGCCATATCTGGCGGGTTACTTGGCTTGGACATTATTGTGCTCATGCTTCGCGCGTGCCAAAGAGTGATGTGTGCACGACGCGCCGACTGCCTTCTTCTTCTATGGGTCGCGATGTGGCGGCCGTGCTTGTTGACAGTGACGTGTAGTCTCTACCTCAATGTTATTTCGTGATACAGTTGACTCTCCCTATAGCGTTGTGCCGAGTAGGTGACGATAACCGTGCTACAACGATTAATGCCGCGCTTTCTCCAGCTCCTTATAGTAATTAACGATATGCGGGCTATTGTGATTATCGCTCGTCTTATAGAGCCCCTCCCTCGAGGGCTTTATATCGCCAACAGTATCAGAGTGTATGAGAGCGTGATATACCCTATTGGGCAGGTACAAGAGCATCTCCAGCCTAATGATTGGCCCAAAGCAGCCTAGCTCTTGTCTCTAGCCCCTTATCCGCTGCCAAGAGTTCTGGGTATACTGATACTTTCGATATATCGTCAGGACTCTAATTCTCCGACGCTAACGATATAAGGGGAGGCAACTGTAATCGTGGACGCGCCGGCGGCGCTACCCTTCCAAAACGTCCATGCAGGATGCCGACCCGGCCTCTCCATTTCACCCACCAGCGTCACCTCGCCTACCAACACCCACCTTTCCAGCATTGGACACCCCCGGACTGCATACACTGTTACGACACGCACCCACTACCGACTACCCTTACCGTCCTCTGCGACAGCGTTCCCGACGCCGACAGACTGGGACATCCGCTTGACAGCGTCTCCGCCGAAACACAACAGACTACGACGGAGACTGTCGCGAGACTCTCTCAAGCATCTGGCACAGCACTTGCGAGACCCTCCCACCACACCACGCGGGGAGAACGTCACCACAGAACAAAAATGCCTTCCACACCCGAACCCGCGACACGTCGCGCTCGGACCCCGCCTACCCCCCTCCACGGACCTCAATACGACAATTACCGGCCTTATTCACCTCGACGTTCGACACGCACCACAGCGCAAACCAACCCCTACAGCTCTGTCCACAGTGACCGCTCACCGCGCGCCAGCACGCAACGGCACACCACTCCACCCCCGACTGCGAAGAGGATCCGGTTCGCGCGCATACCCACACAACTCTCCTCGCCGCCATCGTCACCCGCATCACCTGTCCGCACACGGGTAGCGCACCAACAAGAAATTCACAAGACGCCAAGAGGGCACTTGCCCGGCAAAGTCACAAACGGTACCCCTGTCGCGCGTTCCGATTCCGACCACGCATCCTCTTCACTTGCACCTCCAGCACTCGACCCCACCACCATGCTCCCAACACCTTCCAAAACCCCCAAGAGACGCCACGCCGCTGCGCTGAATTCCACCGCGCGCATCTTGAGCTTCCAACCGGACGACCCGAACGATGTCATGCCCATTCCGCGCAAGTTGAAGAAGCACGGTCGCTTCAACTCCATGAACGGGTTCGATCTATACGACGAGGAGCGTGCGCCGCGCGAGGATATGGTTGAGGTCTTCACTGATGCGAATGCACGTGTGCCGGAACTGGATGAAGGTGAAGACAACCCGTTTGTGGGGTCGAAGCGAGCCTCAACGCGGCCGCAACGTCGCTCGAGGAAGGGGACGACTGCCGAGGAGGATGCGATGGAGGAGGCTGTTCGCAGGCAGGAAGGTGTGATCTTCGTGTTGTGAGTTGCGTTTACCACTCGTGAAGCTTTACCCAGCTGACATACAAAACAGCCGCGGCAAGAAGGTTCTGCGCAGATTCTCGGACCCGGAAACCGAGCGCTCATCCACACCCGGCACGGATCTGGGAGACGTGCCCGGACAGCGCACGATCAAGCGGCAGGCGGGCGCGGCAGCTTCAAGACCCCTCACTCGCAGCTCGATCAAACCGCGTTTACTGTGGCCTACTGAAGGAGAGGAGCAGGAGCGCGAGCAAGGTGTTGACGACGTAGACGAGGAGGCAGTCACTGACGTCGAGATGGGCAACACCGCCTCCCCCGCGCAGGAGAAACTCAAGACCGCCGAAGTGCAAACGCCCAAAAAGGTTCGTGTGCACAAGCCAGTCAGCCCACCGACCACAACCCGTGCAACGCGCTCGAGTCACGCCATGGCTTCACCTACGCAGATGACGCCCATCTACGAAGACGAGCCGGAGCCGATGTCGGTCGGTACTGACGACTCCTTCTCCGCGCAGCCGAAACGTGCCGGTCGCAAGAGTCCTTTCGACTCGTGGCAGCGTACCAAGGGTGGACGCAAGCGGGCGGGCGAGGCGATGGACGAGTTCGAGGCGGTTGGGAAGAGGACGAGGAGCGCTGTGGTGGAAAACCCGGCTTAGAGGGAAATTTCAGGAGAGTCTGACTTGGGTGGCGTTGGAATCTTCATGAGCCGCAACGCCTGGGCGGGTTAGGGTGTGAGATTGGCGGGAGGGCTAGCGTTACTGGGTATGAGCACGAAGCACTACGCGCTTGGGAAGATGCTCAGGATGCGGCTGACGATATGACAACTTGACCTACTGCGATTTACTCGAGTTCCGGAGGTCTTGATGCTTTGAGGACCATTGAGCAAGGACGATGAGCAAGGAGGATTGGGGTAAACTATCAGTGGTTGGGAATGGCTTGGGTTCGCTACACGGGCATGACTGAGATTCGCTCTGGACTGCTTGCTGCTTGCTGCAGGCGTCCATCTCATCTACATGAGTTCTGCAATTTCGGGGTCTTATCTGTGACCCGTAAATCGTTCACTCGTTATGCTCTTCATGAAGAATACCTGTATGTACTAGCAAATTCGTTGTGATGTCGACCAGTCTCATACTCCTGTCGGCAGACGAGCCGAGCCTTCCATAGGTTCAGCCGACCACCTCCGAGCCAAGACATCTGCGACTGCGACGCCCTCGATTCCCAGACGCATAGGGCAGATGCGTGCTTGAGCACGACCACCTCTAATCCGCAGACAGCAATCAGCAAACACCTTCCGCGTCTTCACCACCACCACCCCAGCACCGCCGGCGTGAGCAGCCTCCGATGTACGCGCTACATCAATGACCTTGCGTCCCTCCTCCGCTCTCCAGGAACCCTCCTTAACCGACGCCGCGAACCCCACGTCGACGGGAGTACGAGGCACGAGATCACAGCAGTCGCCCTGGCCGGGCACGTCAAAGAGACCAACACCGCGCAGTGGCCTTGCCCCGATCAGTACCGGAAGCATTGGACACGCGCGAGCCGGTAGTTCCAGCGAAAGTCCGCTGCGCAGTACCTTCTCGCCGACTACGTCCGCTTTCAACCACCCCGGGAGCTCTGCAAGCAGGCAGGCATACAGCAGGCAGTCCTCCACGTCGAGCGCCCAATCACTCACTTCACCATCTGCCCCAGGCTACCACGCGACTGGAGCGCATCACTCTGGCCAGCGTTCACGTGCAGTCACCGGCACCGGTAGTCCGCGACTAGCCTCCTCACTCGCGAGCTTATCGTCACTGTCACAGGGCGGTGGGAGTGGCGCAGGAGGCGGTGGTGGATCTTCGCGTCTAGCTCGACACTCACCTTCACTTTCCACCTCGACCCTCGGCTCACCGGTCTCATCCACTGGCGGAGGCTCGGCGAGCCAATTGAGCAGTCTCGTGAATACTCAGCTCAATATCTTGCTGAGCACGATCAAAGAGAACAATTTCGACATACAGGCGGAGAAGGTGAGGAAGCTTCTCGATGAGAACGGCATGGAACTCTTCGAGGCGTACTTCCGGCGGCTGCTGAATAGCAGCTGGTCGCACATCTTCCCACATACTCCGCGGCCTGGCACAGGACCTGCTAACGCCGAGTCGTACCGGTTACTGGAATCGGAGGTGCACAAGACCTCTTCAGAGCCACAGCAAGCGGAGAAGATCGCCGCAGCGCTAGACTCCGGCGACTTTGACCTAGACATCGCGGTATTTACCGATCACTTCAGTCTTGGTCCGGTTGCGAAAACAGCGCTCGTGCTGGCGTGCAGAAACGCCGCGAACAACACACTGCGGTCAAGAGGTACGGAAGACAACTCACCCAAGTATTGTCCTGCAATGGTGGAGACTGACAAGTGCCTTCACATAGCCGATACTGCATTGACTGACTCCTGGCAACCCTTCTTCTCCGCACTCATCAACCCTCCACCGAACCAAGCCGGCAGCGTCCAAGACGATGCGTCTCCCGAAGTCCTGGCTTTGATCATTGAGCGCCTCAGCCAAGACCCACCGCGGGAGTTCGGCGAGCGGCAAAAGGAGGACCTAGTCTACGCGATCAAGATGCGGTATCAGAAGCTGGGTACAAGGGTGCCAACAGCAGTGGACTCTGCCCTCTATCTCACTTCTCTGCTGGATCTGCCGGACAGCAGGCTTGCTCGGACGGTGCAGCGAGCAGGTCCACGTGGGACAGTGAGCTTGGACGCATGCAAAGATATGCTTTCTGGGGTCGAGACACGGGATATATCATACCCGCAGATCGCCAACGCATTGCTCTTCATGGTCATTGCGCAGAATGGCGATGCGTACGATGCTGGTATGTTCGTGGAAGGGCTGCGGCAACACAAGGCGGGTCCGAAGATCGACTGGACAGATGTCGTGCAAGGTTTCGACAAGGACGGCCTGAGGGTGACGAAGAAGCAGCTCCTCGGGCTCTACAATGCTTTGGTGCCACTGGCACGGGAGTACGCGAACTACGACATCCAGACTCTGTGGGGTGGACCGTGGCAATTCCAGGCAACGCAGCTGAGCTTTGTGACTGCCTTCCTCTCCACGACGCCGGAGGAACTGGATGTCACTCAGATCCCGAAGCTAAGACAAGCTTTCAGCCTGGCAGACTACGAAGACGCTCCGGACAGCATCAAGGCGTATGCGGCGGAGGCTGTCAGACAGCCACTCGTCTCACGCGACGCGACCGAGGCTCTCTTCGTGATGATCTTCCGCTCCCAGGAAGCTTACAACGACGCCCAACTACTCGGTATACCGGAGACGATCATCAACCCCAATATGACGGTGTTCCTCTGCGCGGCTTCCGCTGTGCCAAAGCCCTGGGCGCCATTGCAGGAGCAGGCGCTGAAGCAGCTCTTCTACCCGTTCCTGATGAAGCAACATCCGAATTTTGAGTTCGCGATGCACTCTCTTTGGATCCACGATAGATCGTGGGTGGCGCAGCGGCTGGTGGAGCAGTACCAAACCGCACCCGCGACTTTATCATTGATCTACGACCACGCAGCGGAGCATGGCTGGCTTGAGCTGCTCCTCACCATTCAGAGCCCGTTTGGGGTCGACTTGGCGGCGTATGCCAACAGCAAAGGACGCTGCGACCTGGCGGATTGGGCTCAGCCGATCATCCACTCTCTGGGCCCGATGGATTTCGCGCGGGTGCTTCTTGACTTCATTCGCCTGAAGCTGGAGGATGAGTCACACGTGCAGAAGGAAGGGTTACCGCGGAATTCGATGCCGTTGGCACTGAAGACGGTACACACCATTCTGCTGATGCTTGCGGATCTGCTGACCGAGGATGATCTGGGACCCATATACCGGCAGTGTCTCCAGACGTACCCGCGCCTGTTCAACTACGGCGAGGACGAGAGCCGGGATGTCATACTGGAAGCGAACTGCGCCCATGGCCACGCTGTTCCGGAGGAAGCAGATGCAGAGATGCAGGAACGATATAAGAAGATGTACGGCGGAGAGTCCACTCCGGACGACATCGTGAAGGAGCTGAACGAGCTCAAGGCCTCTGCAGACCCCGTCAAGCAAGACCTGTTTGCGGCCATGCTTCAAGGCCTCTTCGACGAGTATAACTGCTTCGGTGAGTATCCGAACGAGGCACTCGCGACGACCGCCGTGCTGTTTGGCGGACTGGTGCTGTACCATGTCCTTTCCGGCATTGCCGAGCAAGCGGCGACTTATATGGTCTTCGAGTCTGTATCCGAATACGGCACAGAAGACTCGATGTACCGCTTCGGGTTGCAGGCCATGATCCACATGCTCGCCCGGCTCAAGGAGTGGCCGCACCTTGCGGAGCGGATCCTGCGCATCGACTCGCTGCAAGACACGCCGGCGTTCCCTGCAGCCCAGGCAGCGCTCAAAGAGCTGCAGCAAGAAACGGGGGGGCTGAACGGTGACGTGGTCAATGGCATCACTAACGGTACGCTTGACGACGAGTTCCCAGTCGACTCACCCACGCCGCCTTTCTCGGCTATTCGGGCGGACCCTCTCCTACGGCCAGATATCTACGAGGAGCCGAATGAGGATGTATCGGACAGGGTGATGTTTGCGCTGAACAACGTGTCCGTGCGGAATCTGGAGGAGAAATTCCGAGATCTGGAAACCCTCGAGGAGCGGCACCACCAGTGGTTCGCGCGCTACCTGGTTGAAGAACTTGCCAAGTCCCAGCCAAACTTCCAGACCCTCTATCTGCAGCTGCTGGAAACTTTCAATAGGAGGGTGCTATGGGCTGAGGTGCTGCGAGAGACGTACGTCAGTTGCGCGAAGATGCTGAATGCGCCCAGTACGATGGAGCAATCTAGTGAGCGCGCAAGCTTGAAGAACCTTGCAGGCTGGCTCGGTGCGTTGACGCTCGCCCGCAATCAGCCGATCCTGCATCGGAACCTCTCCTTCAAAGATCTCCTGATTGAAGGCCACGATACTCAACGCCTGCTAGTTGCTATTCCGTTCACCTGCAAAGCCCTATGGCACACGAAGGGCTCGAAAGTGTTCCGTCCGCCGAATCCGTGGATCGTGGAACTCCTTGGCCTGCTCAGCGAATTGTACCATTACGGTGACCTGAAGATTAACCTCAAATTCGAGATTGAAGTCCTCTGCAGGGACCTCGGCCTCGACATCAAGACCGTGGTCCCGCTCGAGATCATCCGCGCCGGCAGGCCCTTACCCGAGAACAATTTGCTGCAGCCGTATGTGGCTGATGGTGGGCCGGACGGCTTCGGCGATATGCACCTCATGGGGTTGTCGAAGCGTCCGCCCAATGAGCGCTTCTCGCCCGACGCGGTGATCCAGGCGCTGCCGGATCTGGCGGGTGTCCTGCAGATACCGCAGGCTGCCGGCAACGTAACCCAGGCCCAGCTCAGGCAGATCTTCGTTACCGCGGCGCAGCA
>NAJQ01000683.1:0-16005 GCA_005059865.1 Friedmanniomyces simplex
ATCTCTGCCCATCGTGGAAAGGACCTTCATTTCCCTGAGGTGATGCCCTGTGAAACGCTGTCGCGAAGCTTGGAGGCTGTGCTTTCATCCTTCAAGCCATCAAACTCCACTTTGGTGCCGCTGCTCACTTCAACAGCCCATTATTATTGCAATCCTATTCCTGTCACTATAATGGCGCCCCCATGCTCACAGACTTGACGATGCATATACAGTCTCCAGGGCGGTATCTTCTGTTCCCTCGACCCTGCAAAAAGTCTTGCCACTTCACGGTCCTACAGCATGCTGTCCGTTCGCCCAGTCACTCTCATTCTCCTGCCCTTCCTCCTACTGTCGCTGCCGTCCAGCAATGCCTTTCCCGTCTCGAAGCAAGCGCCTCTCACACCTGACAGAGCCACATGCGACCCCATCTCAATCTACACCACCGAATGGTTCCTCGCCCACACCCTCCCCGCCTACCGCCACGAACTCCACAACACCGCCCTCTTCTACACGCGCCGGACCTCGGGTCCAGCCCGCGATCTCGCCGAGCGGCATCCGGATCAGTATACCACGATTTGGGAAGTCTGGCCTTGCTACCTTTACAACGATGCGCCGGTGGCGAGCAACCCTTTGAGGTGTATACACGGAGATCATGACATGAGGCGGACGTTTTACGAGAACATGAGCAGGGCGTTTGCGCGGATGGCCAGGAAGAGGGCGACGGTCATGCATCTGAAGGAGGGTTATGAGCACGTTCCTGTAGAGGGGATTTGGGGCAGAGTCGAGTTGCCCACGATTCGAGGCAACACGGACGTTGAAACGGTGAGCGCTCGTTGACCCTTGCGAGCTCTCCGAAGGTTTGTGCTGATGTGCGCCTATAGTTGCTTAAACTCAGCGAGGATGTCAGCGTCTCCCGATCCTATCCCGTCACGCGAGACGGGTGGGAAACGGTCAGGGAGCTGATTCAGCGAGCCATGGATGAGGTACGCGCCATCTTCCGCGAAGCAAAGTCACGGAGCGAGGATGATGCAGGTGCCGCGTGTGGTCTCCGGGGCTCCGTGGACGAAGGCTGGCTGGACGCGTTGTGGTGAATGAAGCACCTGCGCTCAGCGCTCCTTCCTAGTGCGGAAGACCCGCAAAAGTCCAGCTTTATGCGGGGTTCAAGCATGAATGTGATTGCGCGGCGCTTCTTCATATTTACACGTACGCTGTCAGAGGTATCGGCGTTCGACCACATAAGCACACTCGAGCACGGCCAGAATGCTGGCTCGCGCAGCTCGCTACGCCGATCGAGCGCACTTGGCTGTCCAGCACTGCCTTCAATATGTGCCTGGCGCTCCACGCGGTGGATTCCTCAAAGAAAGCGTCAGCCGGGTCACCACGCACGCATCCACTGACGCGACAGTCGTCAAGGTACAGACCGAGACGGTCCTGGTAAGAAGATGCGCAGACGCAGTCAATCATGTGACTGACGCAAGCCAAGGTGCCTCGCCTCTTCGCCCTGCCCGCCGAGCTACGATATCGCGTTTGGAGGCTCGTGGTAGAGGAGGGGACTATTGGGCACTCCGCACAACGACCGCATGTACAGACGCCGGGAATCTTACGAACCTGCCGCCAAGCACGCAAGGAAGCCATCGGAATGTGGCTGCTCGGAAACACGTTCAGTGCCGTCGTTTGAGACTGCGCCGGCGTCTTCCAGTGGGCGTCAATGCATCCGAGCATGGCTAGGGTGGCCAATTCCGCGAGACGACTGGCCGCGTTCCCGTCGGAGTACTTCTGCAAGCGCCTCACGATAGAGGTGCTCCATCACGGCGGATGCAATTGGATCAATTTGCTGAAGACTTTGAAGGCATACCACGCATGCCGAGTTACGAGTAGTCCGGGAGGTCGCACGGAAGTCACCGACGACTTATCACCAGACCTGAAGGTCAGACAGATGGCGTACGTAAGAATCGACACGATGCAGGGACAGAGCTGGGGCAAGGCAGAGGAGGTGTTGGAGGGTTACCACATGACCGTTGTCCCGTTAGACCCGTCCTGGCGCTAGACGCATTGCTCAAACTTGCGGGACGGTTTAGGCGGGGCATGGACGCCGTTCCATCAGTCGAGTGGCGTCTCGAGGTACCGACCATGCACGGAAGACAGTTCAGTGTCATCTAGGGGGTGGGGAAGCGCGCGATTTCTTGGGGTTTGTAGGCAAACAAAGCAGTATTTTATCAAGTGCATGGAGAGGGTGTCGGGCAAATTCATACTGCTGTTGCTGCGATGGACGCGGCGTGGGCGCTAGATGGAGCGCTTTGCGGACAAGCCGGTGTATTGTCGGAGCATGCTTGGGGGTCGTGAGTGACGATGAACCGTTTGATCTTGAGGGCAGGAGCTGATGACAACGACGGTGCGGGTAGGCCTGGTATTTCGAAGGTACTCGGTACCACGCGCGACGACACCATGTTAGATGAACCTTGAAACGATGCTTGAGCGATACGTTACACTCGTCCACGACTTGTTGACCGCACGCAATGCTGCGAAGCTCCCGGAGAAGGACAGGCTTACATCTTTCCACTGAAGCCTACATGTCTACTGTCTATAGTGTGTATGGAGTCGCCGTATCGCAGTCGGCCCCCGGCCATTATTCCTTAACACTAGTACACGGGGTCCTAACTCTCGATACATGTCTACAAGAGGGTGGTATGCTCTGGGATGAGTGTGGCATCTTATCCATACTGGAAAACGTCTTCTGGATTGCTCAACATCAGCGGACGAAGAACGAGGCATATCCACATCAACTCCGGGACGACGCAGCTCAAAGATACCGAGAGCAAGACCCGCGAGCTGGTCACGAACCTGGAACGGCAGCTCGCGGAGTCGAAAGAGCAGCTCACGAAGCTCGAACACCAGCATCGCACACTGGATCAGAGGGCTAAAGAAGCGCACATCGCGGCCGAGGGATTGAAGAAGCAGGTGGAGCAGTTGAAAGCGCTTGTTTCCGGTAAGGACAAAGAGACCCTAGCCGCGAGCAAGGCGAAGCGGGAAGCACAGGTCGACCTCGAGAAATGCCAGGTCCGGCTCGAAGACACGAAGAAGCAGGTCGAGGCGCTGCGCGCAGCAGAAAACTCGGCTAGTTCGGATGATTGGAGGGTAAGTCCCGCCACGAATGAAACCCTCATCATGCAGTGTAAACTGACTGAATGGTGTCGAGCAGAAACTTGTCATCTACCCGGCCTGCAACGAGTATATCCGCAGTACAGTAATCAAGCTCTGCGGGCATGTGTTTTGTGCGTATTGTGTGCAGCGGCTTATTTCGAATCGGTCGCGTAAGGGGCCGAGCTGTGGGCGGGCGTTTGGGAACGGGGATTATATGAGTATTGTGCTGACTTGAGGGAGGGCACGATCGTGCGAGAGCACTGCACTGGTCGGGGAGTCTGCTGGTGCGTACTTGAAGAGGCCGAACGTATGTGCCGGTGAAATTGCTGCTGAGTACAGTAATGGGGAGGCGCATGCGTTGCGGCCTCGACGACACCGAAGCGATATGCCCCTTGGCCCAGACGAGCATTCTGAGTGTGGGACGAAGCGGCGGCTCAGAAGGTGACGATTGTTTCTTCCGCTGTGGCGAGGGCGTGTGGTTGTGAGATGTAGCAAGGCCCTCGGGTACGACTTGAGCACACAGCTGATGGCGGTCGATGACCGGGGCATTATCGAAACTGGACCAGGAGGTGGACCATCCGTCCGCAACTACCTGTCTTGACTCTGCGCCGTCTCAGAGCTGCCGGAGCTCCATGGCTAGGTGTGGTATTGGAGACGGTTGATGCAGTAAATTAAATCTGTTTTGTACGAGTAGTAGTTCAGTCTTCCTCGTCGATGAAATAGGCCTGTGCTCAAGCGTCTATTCCGTGGTCAGCAGGTTGAAGATGGTAAGTTGATATGTGGACAGCATTTACGGCTTCTAGTAGTGATCTGTTCAGTAAGGCCACCGATAAGCCTCTGTCTGCATTGCCAGTGCATCTTGCTGGATACACGTGCCCTTTATGTGGAGGCAAGAAATCGAGAAGTGAAGTCACAAATAGTTGTTGCTATTTGCGCCACCGGCGGCTTCTTCCGGCGGCGGACTTCCATCACAGCGATCCTTCGACCAGTCCGAATACACACCCGTCATCAACCACCCGGATAGCGCAACACCTTCTCTTGCACACCCACAGCACCGACACCCCTCATTCCCTCGACCACCGATACACACAGCTCCTCAGAAGCCAGCAACCGCCTTCTCAGCCCTCCTACCGACTTCCCCCGCCTGATAAGGCACCAACTCAAGGCAAAGACAAAGACAAAAAGCAAAAGAGAAACCCATACCTCTTCCTCCCACCATGAAGCCCCTAGTCTCCGCCTTCAACGCCTGGACCTGCATCGTTATCTCCCTCTTCGCCATCGTGATCCTTTCGGTCATCGGCAGCATGTTCGTCAACGGCCACCACAGCCTGATGGGCTCGGACGAGGATCCCGAGGATGGGGGCAAAGTCGAGGCGGCGGTTTTGGGGGCCGTGGGGGTGTATGGGGTGAGTGGAGTATATGGCTACAGTTACAATTACAGCACAGTACAGCAAGCAAGCGAGGACATGATGTGATTTTGCCTTCTATGACGAGCCATGCGCTTAGCGGACGGAAGGCTTATTTGGTGAGGTGAAATTGGGGATACGTATGTGGGCTGACAACGATGTGATTACCCGCAGTTCTTCCTCCTCTTCTGCGGATGCCAGGCTTTCGTACACCGGAGACAGAGTCGACAGGGCGAGATAGCGGTGCGATGAGAATAGAATGCGCTTGGATGAACAAGGATAGGATGCATGAGCGAGAGCAATTGCGGTGGATGCGATGCGGTTTTGCGACGTTAAGAAGAGGCTGGGTTTCCTGGGATATCATGGCGAAGAGACGGCGATCTGTCTGTTTGACAGGCGCAAAGAATATTTTACAATCTCTTACATCTCGCCGCTCCTGGGAGACGTTGTGTCAGCGTACTCTACTGCTACTGAGTACAGCGCCGCTTCATGTACAGCGCGGCGTAGAGATGCTTTTCATAGCACGACTCGAGGCGGCATCAACGTCAACCGTATTCTCAGCAATACCAAGCCGCGCGATTCGCGCCGAGCATTCTCTTGTTCTCGCACGACGCGATTGCGTTTCCCGGGGACACATAGGAGGTGCGTTGCCTTTGGCTGACCACATAGCTGGCGAACCATGCACTATCTGTCGTCGCCGAGCCGTGTGCTACCGCTTCTATCTAAGTGTAGGTCATGCATACCACACTTGACCCTGTCGACAGCGACGATGCGGGCTGGAGATGTTTTTGAGACGGTGGCCAGAATGGGAGATCATGGCAGTCTTACGAAGTAATCCCCGCTTGCAAGAAGGTGCTTGCTTGGTGGCTTCTCGGATGCTCTTTTGCTCCTGAACTCGGCCAATCTGGCGATGTGTGTTGTGCTCCCTGCGTGGTGGGTTTGAATCAATGTGCCTTTCGCTGTATGAGCGCCCATCGTACTGCCCCTCGGCCTCGGCCCAACTGATGTACAGTAAAGAAACCGGGCTGCTGCTCAAACTACTGAGATCAGGTTGTATTTCCGCGCTATCAATGCTTATCCTCGTGAACTCACGTGTAGTGCCTGCCCGATCGAATCACACATTCGGACAGTATTGGCTCAAGCACGCGAGGGACACCGTCCATTCCTCCATATCATCAATTCTTCACCTCTCTTCCACTTCAAAACCTGCCAGCATACAAAAGACACCTGGAAAACAGTAACCACCTTTCATCGCCTCCGAACCCACCTCAACCAAAATCTCAAACGATGTCATATGAAAAAACCCCTCCCGGCCCCTTCAGCCGCCCAAATAAATAAAAAAATCCAATCGCCAAATAACACACCCTCCACTCTCCCACTCTTTTCCCCTGATCTGGTACAGGCTTCTCAGAATCAGTGTAATCCTCAATTTTCAACCCAAGCCTCTCCGGCTTTATTTCCCAATGTCCTATGATAAGCGCAATACTAAATACCGGTTTTGCCATGAAATCTAAACAGCCATAGAATACTGCCTCATCGTTCGGCGTAATAATATTACCGCCTTCGCAGAGACCCCCCGCGATAGGGTAAAGAAGCCAAACGAAGAGAGTCAATACGCCGCACATGAGGAACACGCGATGGACATCGCGGCCGAGGCGTTTGGCGCTTGCACGGCCGACGACGGCGAGTTGAAAAAATACCCCAAACATTGCGACACAGCCGAAGACGTAGAAGCCTAGAGATAAGCGTTAGTGAATAGATGCATAGGCGGTCCAGTTGTAGAGTATTACCCCACTTGTACCTAAATTTTACGAGCGCGCCAACGAGCCCTGTAACAATCATTGCCTCGTCGAGACCCACGGTCCAGTATATTGTGGGCCAAGGAAGTCCAGCTGTAAGACAGAGATCCAACAGAAGGAGTGGAGTGGTGATGATCCTAGCTACTGTCAGCAATGTTAGCTTCGCGCTTATGAAGTAGGCTTACCAGTCAATGTAGCGAGCGTAGAAGATTTCTCTGTTCGTGCCTCGTACGCCGGCGGTGCCACGCACCCACTCGACATCAATAGGCATCCAACCCAGGTTTGAGCCCATAGCAAAGTAAGCTATGCAAGCCACAAAGCACAAGGCCGCGCTCATGTAGAAGAACACTCGATCAGAGCGCGGCTCTACCGCAGAGGCCGCTAGTACAAGTCGGACCCCCAAGTCGTAATAGCGAGTTGAACGGTCTTATTATTTTGCGTATTGGTATTGACGTCAAGTGCATTATTCGCATAAGCGAAAGTGGCGAGTGCTAGCAAGGCCATCAAGGACTTGATACAAGGGTTGGCTTTCATCGTGACCTTCGTAGACTGATCGGCGGAGATGATAATTGCGGTGAAACTAGCGAGGAAGAGATAAAAGCCGTTTCTCTCTTGCAGCTGAGTTCCGCATACTTATAGGTTCGGGTCCCAGCGCCCGGTCGGCTGCCAGCGGTGTAGCAGAATCATAGGACCCCTTCATCATGACGTTCAAGGCCTTCATGAGACAGCTTCGGAATCTTCCTCCTCGGACATATAAGCGCAGAATGCGGGATTGCCGGGTGTTCCGCCGTATGGCCGCCGAATCACATGAGATCTTGCAAATCCCTTTGATATCTGATTGACGTTTCCGGAGCAGTCGGGCAGTTGATCGGCAGCGCCTGCGCAAATATGATGTGCTTTGTGCTCTGAGACGGTTAGTCACCGACCTATTGAGATTGCCGCCGAACGCTTGCCGCTCACCCGATTCTTCACTCTCAGACCAGCAGAGTTTGAACTGTGTTTTGGAAGGCTCTATCCCACATTCCAGTTGTTCCAAGTACGCAAGCGCAAGCTACAGATGAGTTGGAAGGAGGAGAAACTTGAGTGCGACCCTGGCAGTAGTATATTCGACAGAAGCCGAGCTTGATTTTGCGAATGCATTGCGGCTGCGTCTAGGGCTCAGTTTTGCTAGGAACATGACGTTGGAGCTGGAATTTGACCGGAATCGTAGGGAAAGACCAAGTATCGATATGTTAGCACCTAGATGCTCTCGGCCGTATGTCTCTTAGAACTATCACTCCGATCATGAGGGGTCTGATACTGTGGTCTTCAATCGGTCTCTAGGTACCGCGATAAGCCTGGAGCTCATTTCCGCTGAGGAAAATTCAAAGCTTGAATCCTGCGCTCCCGGGGACGTACTGATCGGTCGTTGGCAGGTAGCAAGTGGCTAGATTACCGGTTCCTTGCAAACAGAATCGGCGGCGACTGGTGGATTAGCAGCTTTCCGCAAACTACACCTTGGACTAGGAGCGGTTCGGCATGTAACGGGACATGACAGCGTCTTCGGCGAATGCCTAATCGGCAGTTGTTATAGCCGGCATCCATGACAAACGGCATAGTGGATGACTGGCCGAAAGCTTTTCGAGCTCCCAGCTCGTATATTCGCGCAGCGCAATTGCGAGTCCCCTGGGGCATCAACGCTATCTAACAAACTGCGCATTGATCCGTGCACTGCACAAGGTATGATGGTTCTTCCTCGTTCGAGCAGATGCTCAAAGCCCCCTACTCAGAATCTGCATAGAGTTGTTCGAAGACACTAGCCGTGACTTACCTGAGAGATTGCGAATATCGCAGGCCAGTCTGTCGCAGCGTGTTGTTCCGTACAGCTCCTTGCAGCCGTCTGCTTCGTCTAGATCCAACCTCCACTTGGTGGACGAGTCTCATCTCGAACTCAGCCAACGTCGGAATAGGTAAACCTTTGCGGTGAGCTGGTAAGCTTCAGCATTTATCTAGCAGTTTCCATCGCATAACGCCTACCGTCTTTTTTCGCTGTTATGTAATAGTTCACATCAAGCGACCAGAGGTCGAATTGACGCTTGCAAGCGTTCGTCTGTTCAGCTCTGCCATACGATCATCTTCTGGCAATACAATAGTGCCACTGAATCGGACATGTACCCGGACCATTCCGTCTGGGTTGTGATTTCCAGGTAGGGCGAAAGGGCATAGGCGATGGCTTTGCTGGATACGCTGTGTCTCGTCGTATATACAGCCGATAGTAACGCCATCTAGACACTTAAGCCGCCACTCCTGGCTGCAGCAATTGCTCTGCATAGTCATATCAACCATAGGTGGGTAGCAGACGCGCATAGAACGACACCGCGATCCAAGCGTTGGTAACGGCATACCCTCTTCGAAGAAGGCAACAAGCTTAGTGTTTCCGTAATGCAGTGAAGGTGTTAAGGACGGCCGGAAGCTGTAGAACTCGTTGAAGAAACCAGATCGAGCGAAGCCAGAATACGTTAGATGGCCTATACCCGGCATCAGGCCAATATGTCGAAGCAAGTGGTGAGACCTAAGAATCGTGTCCCGGAAGCTCCGGCCTGCCTGCATCGCACTAAGTTGATCTCGAATCGTGAGGCCGCTCAACAAAATTTGCTCCTGCAATTCGGTTGTGCTGAACACCTTCTCTGCTGCATGTTGGTATCTGTGGAAGCGAGTATTGTTAAGGCCAGAGTCCGAAAGGCTAAGGGACAGCCGTATAAGCTCCTGAGCATCAGCCTGCATTTTCGAACGATAAAAACGGTCGGCGGATGCCAACTTGACGGGATATTCCTCAGACCATCTATTACATGGACACTTGGCTTCCTTCAGTAAGAGCCTGGAAGTATGATGCGAGGTGTCCTGTAGGCGGGTCGCGAGTTCCTGCAAAACCTGAGCAAGGTCATTTCGGCTTTCTAACGCCATTGCGGAAGGTGAGGAGGAAGGTGCCGCAGCGCATGCTTGAGAATTGAAGGAGGGAGTCAGGCAGGGAACGGGGCACTGTAGTGTGAAAATCTATATAGCCCAGAGGACTCCACACCACCTCTTCGTACGTCTAGCACAGTATCCTTCACAATTATACCGCCGTACACGTGAGTAGTCTTCATTACCTACTTTGACGTACCACACTTGCTCGTTCATAGATTGACACTGTCTACCTAGGTACCCTTAGATCCTGCACGACATCGAAACCGCGGACGGAGATACGGTGCTCCTCAGCTATTCCCGGTAGATTGTGGCGCACGTGTGCAACCATAACCGCCCGCTTAGTACCAGACTGTGTTATACAAAGCGCACATATTTAAATGCTGCTGTGCCGCCCGAGAACTCGATACAAGATTGCGCATCGTTACCGCGTCGTATCCACCAACACAATAGGCGCTGAAAGCCATATTTACAACGGATCTTGGTGGAGGCGCACAACACCTGCAGGAGGCTGAATCACGGAGGGTCCAACTTGCTCTGACCGTTCGTCTGTTACTCGAAGCGGCAACCGAAGCTGCTCGAAGCGGGCGCAGCAAACCGCTGCGCCTCTTGCATAACTCCGGCTAGACCTGCCGCTCCTCCAGGGCGAGGCTACGCGCTAACCACTCTGCATGCCGGCGCTTGAAAGAGGTAAACAGCACACTACGACCCGGGTTTCAAAATATCGCAGGCCAACGCCGTATCCTGGTGCTCGTAAAAGGCATCGTACAAGGGCGTGCTACAAGCCTCTGGTCCTCGTGTTGGCCCAGATCTGCGAAGTACTATGGAAGACTCTCACACGATCCCTTTGCAACCGCGCAGCCTCGAAATATTGAGCCATCTTTCAGGAGTCTCACGGTAGTCGCTGCCTGCGGTGACGTCCATGATGAAACGCTTGGCGGATAGCGCATCCACGGAATCCTCATGGCAGTTATCATTGCGGAAGAACGAACCCTGCAATTGCCTGTCGTCAGGGCTTGCGCGTTATGTTCCTGGATCACGCTTACCGTCACATCTTCATCGCTCTTCAAGACCTCCGTAAGCTTCCATAAAAGACCAATACCAAGAGCTAAGGTTTCGTGCTGCCTGGTGTCGAGTATGTGCGGCACGTCCCCTTTGCTGCTGCCAAATTGCGGTAAGTTGTGGTGCATCCGTCCATTTGGAAGAGCATCGAGCGCCTCGAGAGGCCAAGGAATATCGACTTCCTTGATGCCCAAAACCCTGAGGACTTCGCTCTCACATGCAAGCTCCTCCACGGGTGTTTCGGCTCTCGGTGATGTCTCGCAAGTCCCGTCGGTGCAGAGACCATGCATTGGAGTTGTTCTCCAGATATGAACATAGGTCTTGCCACGCAAGCCTTGCGACGCGCGGGAACGGTGCTGAGTACGCGTTTCAGGAAGAATTGTCGTCTTGGAGTTATTCAGATGCGCCCCATCCGTGGGTGCAAGGTATGTATAGAGGATATACTGGGACGTGCAACACGTGCAAGACTGTGCAATATGTGAGCGTGTGCAAGAACGTGCGAGCGTGCAAGAGCGGGCAA
Organism: Friedmanniomyces simplex; assembly: GCA_005059865.1. Lineage (NCBI taxonomy): Eukaryota > Fungi > Ascomycota > Dothideomycetes > Mycosphaerellales > Teratosphaeriaceae > Friedmanniomyces > Friedmanniomyces simplex. The sequence continues at coordinate 10,851 of NAJQ01000683.1, forward strand.
ATGTGGCAGAACGTGCGACCGTGCAAGAACGTGCAAGCGTGCAACGATCATCCCATGCACGGTCCCGTACGCACATGCCCAGGCTCACGTCACACAGACCAGTCTCGCGATTGCGGGGTTGATTTTCCGCATCTCGCTCACCTTTCCTTCGAAGTGAGTTAGCGAGCAGGAATCGACCATACCCGGGACGGTCAAACTCGGCCTCTATGATATTGACGACGGGAGAGCTAGCCTTGTACGTATCTGACTCAGATTCTTATATTGCGCGATTGGCCAAAGCCTCTCCGCAGTATGTACTGCGTCAATGCTCGCAGACCCATGTCTGATTGCACATGCTAAACGGGCGAACCAAATAGAACGTGGCCAATGTCTATCGGTGGTCGGCTACTCGTGGCGGCAGCGACCTGCGCAATTGTGCGCCACGGCTACATGGTAGGTCTCGTGGGGCCGTCCGCATCCCATAAGCTCTGCAAACCTAAAGAGAACAAATGTGAACATGAATTAGCAGAGGTGGGAGCATATGCATTCCAGTATGGAACAGTTGCTAATTCCCGCAGGACAAACGTCTGCACAGCTTCAGGAGCGTACTGCACCGGCCAGACTCGCTGAGCTCACACAGCGGTCTACCCTAGACATGTGTGTTGCGACGAATACCTCCCAGGCAAACAACGAGCCGTCTCCCTTGCTTCTGTCAGACACGCTGAAAGCGGTTCTCGCAGCAGTGTGGATTGATTGCGGGTTCAACCCGAATGTCTGGACTCCAGTGGCGGATGCTTTAGGGTGTGTACTCCACCGTAGAACTGTACTTTGAGATGCTGACTCAGTTTGCAGAGTCACTAACTGACAAAGGAACCTTGAGCTATAGCGATAGCTTGCCCGATGTTTACTCAGTCCTTTTTATTGTCTCAATCATACGCTCACACTCCAGCTTCGCGACCCTTTCTCTATTAGTTTCCAGCACTAGTCGCTGGATCTCGCCTTTGCGACGCTTCATAGCGACCTGTATATCATGTAGCTGACGAGCTAGACTGCCTAGCCCACGTTCGCCGATACGGGTCCTCGCTTCGAGCGCCTCGATGTTGGTTTCATATTCTTGGCGGACACCTTCAAGAACATACATCTGCCGTCTCTTTCCGCTTTCGTCGCTCCAGCCGGACGTGGGTTGTACCGGATCACCTTGTTCGGGCAGAATCTTTTCCTGTATACTGCTCTGCTGTTGCGTCGCGCCATGACCGATAGTCTTGAAGGTCTCCGGGTCGACACCTTGGAATTCGGTCTCGGTCTTTACGTCGCCAGTTCTGAGATCTGTACTGCAGCTATGATCTTGATGCTACGTGGAGTGAGACACTCAGCAGTGGGAAATTCTACGGTGTTGACATACGAGGCGTTTCCGGCAGTTGGGAGAAGCGTGACGGCTCTTGCAAAGGCAAGAGTTCTCGCAAACAGCTAAGCCGGATCCAGCGCCAGGAAGCAGCAGGCTCTTCGCGCGGACACCTTCACTGCCAATGATTGTCCCGTCTGTCGCACGATCAGGGAGGTGTATCCCGGCCACCCACGCAAGCACCTCTATACGCTGAAGCGCTAACCTTCCGTTCCTATGTAGATCTGTTCCTCTGTATCGCCACGCTTATACCTTATTCCCATGACCGAAGAGATGCACAGGTTCGAAGAAGTCAGCGGAGCGTGTGAGGCGCATCCTCTATGCCGGAAAAACAAGGCTCTTCGAGAGAGGTTGACGGAGCCCACGAGGCAGCTAGCGGAGTCAGAAGAGCAACGAGTCGCCCTCATCCAAAAGATTTATGATCCCCATTGCCAGGACCTTATCTCCACAATGTATAACACGAAAGGTCAGGATTGGGACAGAATCCGAAGTTACCCGCGTCCGCGATGAGAATGAGAATGGCAGAGACAATGAGACAGGCACTCGAGCGAGAGCAAGGGCGGCGCGAAAGAGGAAAGAGTCGGCAAGCCAAATAGTGGCAGCGACACAACGAAGAACAAGCGATGCGTAACCGCCTTTTCAGTGCCGGGAATGAGTTGATACTGTCCGATTGCGCATGCTCACTCAGTCAGTCACTGTTGCTGTACGGTATTCCGCTCCCATACAGATGTGACAGTGCTCACACTCTCGTCTCCATGGAGAGCTTCGTGATGTGGCCAAGCTTCGTGGTCTGTTGTGGCATCTGATGATGCACGCTCGTGTGGCCTCGCCTCACACGGAGAGGCTCACTGTTGGGCCAGAGCGCACATTGCGTCCTCGCTCAGGGTCCCGGCTGCACCGATTTTGCACCTCACGATCCTGAGAGACTCGGCACGAGGTATGCCGTGGTTGTGCTCCGTCAAGTCAGTATCGCTGCTGAACAAAGAAATACACAGATCCCGAGATTGAATTGACGCTAAGCTTGCTTGCCCAACGTGATCCACACTCCACGCGCAAAGATTTTCAACGGTTCACCTTCCAGTGACGCCGCAGCATACCGCAACGGTCAAGCGTGGGCACAGCAGCAGCGTGACCGCTGGATCAACCAAGCGAACGATGCGGCAGGTAGGCGGTCCACGGAAACAAGATCCTTGAGTGAGGCGGGTGATAAGGATGAGGATAGCTCGCCTGGCGAAGCGGACGGACCTCCCAGCTCCGAGACATCTGCAGATGAACTCGCGTCAGATCTTCCGGTCTAGTGGCGAAGGGGACCCGTACCGTCACAAGACTCGTGTACTCGGAGATCCTAAACGAGCAACATCAAGAGAAACACCGCCTTCCGATGGTTATGTATAACTCTTCATCCTTCCTGAAGCGTCAACTCATGCTGTACGTGGGGAAGCCGACCATCCGATCGTCCACGTGCCCTCGCCGCTCGGCAAGAGCCGTACGACCTACAGCGGAATCGGAGGGCTTTGGCGCTGCTGAATCCTGAGGCGCAGCCCGGTTTCTGACTCCATCGGCACCACAGTCAGCCCCGACATCTTCCGCTCTGGCTCGCCTTGACCGAAATGCGGTGACTGTGTTCGACTTCTCCATCCCCACAGCGTCTGTGTCGTGCATCGCGCGAAGGAACATCCTCTTCAGCTCAGGCGGCGCCAGTTCCCAGTCACAAGAGACCATAAATTGCCCGCACGCAGGTAAAGGAAGGACCAGGGTGCTGAGAGCCAAGATGATCTTGTGTTTCTATGTGTGCGAGGCGACGGCAAGCTGGTGGGCCTTGCGAGGCACGTCGTTCAGCTACTGCCAGTGTTAGTACTTGCTGTACCCAGCGGCTGGCCGAGGTTCGCGAAGTAAATACCTGGCAATCAAGTCCATCTCGAACGGAATGTAATCAGCGTCGAACAGTGATTGCAAGGCCATGGCACAATGTGGTCAACTCTGCAACTTTGAACCTAGGAACGCGCGCGCTTAAGTATCTCGGCTACATGGCCGCTTGCTTAATCTTCTCACTCTTAGTTCAGCGCGTGCGGTTAAATGCCTATTAGCACATCGCAACGCGTTTCTGGAGCGGATCCTGAGGGCCTCGACACGAAGGAGACGCTAGCGCGGACGCTGACCAATGGACGAAATTCTTCGCGCAGAGCGAGCCGAACTCAGATGTCAATAATAAGGCCTCCATGCCTCTACACGCCTCCTATTCTGTATCACTTCTGGCTAATTCGTGAACGAAAGTCCTTCGCACATCCAGAAGCACACCTCAGTACACACGTCATATTGGACCCCAAAGCTTGCAGACGCGACTGAGCCACCTCCAGCATACATACACACTCAAGAAAGACCCGCTGCTGAAGTCTCTTAGGAAGAGGCGACTCTCGATTGCCAATGTTGGTCAGGAAGCTCCAGAGCAATGTTGTCGCTGGGGCGCACAAACCTACACCTCATGACCATGTTACGTTTGCGTATTCAGTGTTCGACTATCAGCCAGCGTACGGGACTCATGAATGTAAAGGAAGGCAGTAGGTCGTCCTACCTTTATACATATCTACCTTGGACTATTACTAACGCTGCAGTAGAATTTCTAAAGCTTTTATTGGAGCTCGACCGTCAGTGCTTGAACCGCTCTGTAATCACTATATAACTTATACTCTAGTACCCAACAGAAACTAACGTATATACCGTAGGGCTTCAACATCCTTTATTGACTGCAGGAGGCGGTATGGCAGCTAGCGAAAGAGCGATATTTGGTGTATCTCGAGCAACCTTCTTACTGCCGCCTATGAACTGACTCGATTCAGGACGGTCGATGAAGAGGGTCGGCGAGAGCGGAACAGCAGCGAGGCGGAGAGATCCTGTATACTGTTGGTCATCTGATAGATGAGGCGCTCGTTCTAGTTCTCGGAAAAGCACGGACATAATTGGTCTTGATCGCTCCAGGTCTTCATTGCTCTTCCGGAACTTCTCAAGCTCGTCGATGTTAAATGCCGCGAAGTAATGCCTTCTTGATATCCTGGCGCCTCTTGTCCTCGAGAGCCGTGCTGGCGGCGTCCTTGTAGCTTCACGTCTTGGGTCTAGGCTTGGCGTTGCGTTTGTGGTGGTTGTGGTAGTCTTCACCGTTGGAGTACTCTAGGAGACCGCTTGTGAGGTTGCCGGAGGAGTTGGGACGATCGCAGCTGTTAATGTTCATTTGCTCTTGTCCCTGCGCGTTTCGGCTGAAAGTGCAATACAGGTCCCGTGTTCCTACGATCGTCGAAGATCAATGATGCGAAGTAGATGGTCAACGAAGGTCAAAGACCTAACAAGAAACTGAGACACGTCGAGCGTCTCCTTGGTTTTGGTAGAGTGCTCCTGCCATGGCACGCACACGCGCACGCCCTCCCGTGGATTCATCCTTGTTTGTGCCATGACGCACGCTTTCCGACACTGTGCGAATCGCGATGGAGATCGTGTGGGGTGCAGAGGGATCTCGTCCAGACAGGACAAAGTATCATCGTTGGGGATGAGACAGCACAACGAAAGGGTAGCGGTAGGCACGTAGCGGTAGGCACGCTCCGCAACGTAGGAAACGCTTGGGTTTCACGGGATGATGCTGTCATCGACTGAGCATATTTGAAGCTCGATTGCCTAAGACTGCACAGTAGGAGACTATTGACTTCGCGCCCCTCACACCATATTATGACGTTCCATCCGATCAACAATGCCTCCGTCCGACCTCACAACCTTCGACGCCCTGTA